>MJUU01050077.1:7935-22081 GCA_002080025.1 Modiolus philippinarum
ACATTAAAACATTCAAGTTTCTGGCCATCAGTGTTATGCTCTCGATTCGGCAGTCAAACCCGGAATGACAGCTCCCGTCGTTAAATCTCGCGAGATCTCACTTAGGATATGACCATATCCTAATTAATACTCGCTCAACTTAACTCAGGGTTTCTTAAGTATTAGGGCATGAAAATGATGAACCATCAACAAAGGCACCTCTATCCAATGAGATCCTCATACAAAGCTCCAAATTTACCTCCCCAAAACTTAACCCATAACTATCTCCCAACACCTATTACAATGGATACAAGAGAGGAAACCAAACATAATCGATTTCCAGATTAAAAATACTTTGTAAAGCAAATATAGTGTAATGTGCACTCTAGCTGGTTACACTTATTTCTAAAAAGTTACATCTGACACTAAAAAGACACTAGACTGTACTCCAAAAGACCACAAATAGAAAATAAATCTTAGGAATATACATCACAATCACAAATCTCATGAACATTTTCTACTCCTTGTTTCCTATATCATCATCACAGAAATCTCATGAATATTTACTCCTTGTTTCTTTTATCACCATCACAAAATCTCATGAATATTTATTCCCAATTATTCCTTATTACAAGATAGATATCTGATGAACAATTATATCTGGTACATGTTTGATTACTAAAAGACAAAAAAACAACAGTTTTCCCACGTTTCAATAACAAATGTTTTATTATAACAAATATATATATTCTACCACTGTACAAATATACCCATTTTAAGATGGAACACTCCTCAGAATTGAATGATAAAGACTGAATCTGTATTAAATTTAGTAAATATATTGATAAGCCAACATGTAAATAAGAGATACAAATACCTTAAAATTTGGCTGGACACCAAATTGAACTTCTCTAGACTTTTCATAGATTTTGCACTACAAAAACGTGGAATTAAAACCTAACATACCTAATGAAATATTAATTTTTTATGACATTTTTCTGTCAAAAGTTCATTTATATTTGATTTTATGGTCTTCCAAACGTTTAGATTTTATCTGCACTGAAGAGATATAAGTTGTCGAAATGTGCATATGCAGAAAATAAATTCACAGTAACTTCGGTATTTAATTATATTGTATATATTCACATTTTGAAAAGAAAAGTAGAGGTCTGTGAAGAAAAATTTTTAAATGCATTAATATGGAATAAATCAGAGGTTTGCGAAAATCTGACACAAAACAAACAAATTCTGAGGAGCGAGTCACCTTAGATTACATTTACACAAGTTAGTCTACATGGTCCATTTACTTTCAAAATGCTGATCACAAGGAGATTGAAAACAATCGTGACAAAATTAAACTGTAAATTGGTTAATTGTAGCAGTACTTATAAAGATAAATGCATTTCCCTCAAATTATGATTCGACACATACATTCTAAAATGCTTTTGGCAAAGCAGAGTAATCTCCATATTTTTCATAAATTTCTTTAACATCTGATAATCCTGAACTCGCTACTTCTGCGAAAACACTTGCGCTAAACTTATTCATCCTAGAATAATGATCTAATGAGCCTTTTTGGAACCAACCTATATGATCCATTACTTCCTTACTAGAACCCACACCCTTAGAAACTAATGTAATAGCACAAGCTCCGCGTATACCATGAATAGTCTCGCCTTCAAATACACTCAAACTTTTCAAGTATTTACGTAGTTGAACCCCCATACCGGAGGAAGAAACAGGGGAATCAAGATTGGTTTGTGATGGGTCTAAAGTTCGAAATAAATATCCAACCGACATATCAATACCCCAACTCTTTGCATTGGAAACATACTCATACAAGGAATTAACAGGGCAAACTTCTTTATCACTTACAGGAGAAACTATAAACTCATTAACCTTTCCCCTACCTAATGTTTTACCCACAGTATGTTGAATAAGAGACCCTTGTTATCCGGTAGAACTTTAATTTCTTGTGACAGACATAATGTCAGATCTGCAGCCCTGTCACCTGCAAAAAACTGTAACGTAAAAATGCCTTATCTCTCAACAAAATAAATTGCTGACCCATGTTAATCCCTGATTGCAAAAGACAACTGGTCACATGTAAGCCTATCAATCTCAACTTATCCAAAAAGAGAGGTTTTGCTTGTTTCACAGGGACATGTGCTTTAGACTGTTCAAGATTAACTGCTTCCAAATAACGGTTAACTACAGAACTGGAAACTGGATTTCCAAATTTGTAAATGCCATGCTCATTCCAATCTCCTTTTCTACCAAAATCATTAAATATTCCTTTTAACTGACTCACAATACAGGCAATTGTTCCATAAGCTAGACGATAAGGACAGTAACAATCTTGACGTTTATTATCACCAAGAAAAGGACATGACACATCATGAATCTTTGTTTTCCCTTTAACATCCCTTTGAATTAGAAAGAATCTTACATCTTCGGGTATAGCTGAATTAAGATTTTTGAATCTGCCATCCAAGAACGAAGAAAATTCTTTTTTAAGAGCATTTTTTTTTATCATATTTTCTTCCCTCTAATAAATTGTCAAGATATACAATTTTATTCAAGTCATTACTGGCAGACAAACTATGGGCAATATTTTCCTGTCCTGTAACAGCCATTCTTTTACTTCCACAAAATTGACAAAATCTATAATTCCTGTCATTAAGGCATCCACAAATCATGCACTGGGTAACATTTTCTCAAATTCTATTCTCACCAAAGCTGCAAAAAAGAAAATAACTAAAATCCTAGCCTTACTGCCCACAGATCAAAAGCAAGGTCATACTTGCTAAAACTAAAACCTTTCTTTGAAGGAAACAATAACACATTAGACTCGCCTTTTCTTGCTACAACCATATAAGTAATCATAGTTTGAGACAAAACAGGCCACCATACTGGCTTGATATCCTTAACTGGTACGATCATAGTACAATGCTTTACTTTCTGAGCCCTTAAAAAATTTAGAAGTGGCAAAATCAATGCAAAAGGAGGAAACACATAGAAATTTTCTCCTGTGTTCAAATCTTGTGAAAATACATTTATCCCTGCAGAGCCAGGGGTAGGGTAAGGTGTGAAGTGTTTCAAAGGCTGACCATACATATCTAGCATGACATTAGAATCCAAAGCCATCAAGTCTACGTGATGGGGGCCGAATTTGGACTCGATTAAAAGAAACTTTTCTCTACTCAACATCGTATCCTGGGCTGACAAAGACCTAGACAGAGAATCAGCCGGGTTATCTTTCGATGGGATGTAATTCACTTTCAAATCAATATTGAGCCGAACAGTAAACTCGTACAATTTTTTCATATATTCATTTAAGGCTACGTCTTTAAACTTCTGATTTTCCCAAGCATGAACACAAGCTAAATTGTCTACAAAAGCATCAACTCTATGATCCCTTACAACATTTCTTACCGACTCTATAGCATTAACCAAGGCATTGGCTTCCTTTAAGTGAATAGGACGGTTATCTTGGCTTTCCCAAAAATCTGAAAATTCCACATTATTGTCCTTAGAACCATACACTAATGCTCCCCATTTATAGGTAGAGGAATCGGTGACAAGTGAAATTTGCAGATGTTTCTCGCTCCTCCAAGGAAAATACCAAGACCAATTTTCTAAGAAGGCCCAATGATTAACTTCTTCTTTTAAACTCTGCGATAATGTGACTACACCCCTACTATTTTTACTTGCTCTACTTATGGCTCTATTAACTTCCTTAATATAGAGTTTTGCCCCTGGAATTGCCAAAAGAAATGATATGCACTTCCCTGCAAATTTTTGCAGGGTCAACAGGTTCACTTCCCCCCTCATACAAATATCATTTTTCAATGTCTAGAACTTTTGTATCTTAGCTTCAGGGATAAGAAAAGCCAGACGATTTGAATCAATTAACATCCCTAAAAACTTTATGATTGTGCAAGGGTCTAAAACGGATTTATCAATATTTATATAGTATCCTACACGAATCAAAACTTCGGCAGTAACATATAAAAACTTCAACGCCCTCTTTTCCCTGGCATTCTCATTTTCCTCACAACATTCAGTTTTACCTGAAAAACCCCCAATCCATCTATCGTCTATGTTTTGAAGACAAGGTACCCCTAATGACCTAATATAACTTGTGGCAACTAAACCGACCGGATGATAAATCTATGCACTTGCTTTGAAACCAAATTGGATTGTTTTATAAACCATATAGTATCCCCCAAATTGGATACCAAAATATGTTCTACTATTATCACTAAAGAAAATGTGGTCATAACCCGACTTTTCATCAAGACTTGTCATACAATCCCCTTTCTTAACTAATCTGGGAATTCCCTCAATGTCTCCAAACTAAAAGGGGAGTCTTTGATCCATAAGTTAAGAAACCTTTCATCGTGGCAAAGCCTAGGCTTTGAAGGTTCGATAGTAAGGGGCAAAACTAACATAGGGGGTCACATTCCCCAACTTTCAACAGACTATCGGAATTCCTATGGGCACAAACTGTGCGCCTCTCCTAGCCGATCTGTTTCTTCACTCTTATGAAGCTGAATTCATCGAAGGGCTTCTTCAAAATTAAGATAAAGTGTGGAGTTGGTAAAACAATTCCCCATGGTAGAGATGTATGCTCTTTATTTTTCTTAGATATGGTGTACTTGTACATGAGATAATATCTCATGTGTACACTTTGTTAATTATTATGATCTAAATTTATGTAAATTCTAAAACCGAAG
The DNA here is from genome assembly GCA_002080025.1 of Modiolus philippinarum. Classification (NCBI taxonomy): domain Eukaryota; kingdom Metazoa; phylum Mollusca; class Bivalvia; order Mytilida; family Modiolidae; genus Modiolus; species Modiolus philippinarum. Next base: position 12,654 of record MJUU01050077.1, read on the forward strand.
GATTAACTCCCTCCATCGTAGTTTTGTCCTTAGCTATATTTGATATTACTGATTATTCGGATTTCGTTTGGTTTTATGCATTGTAAACTTTTTTTGAAATTATGGATTTGCTTTGTTTGGGTTCTAGTGCTGCTGATGAGGAATAAATTTCCGAAATGGCCATACAGCTCATTAAAATTATTGCAGTTGGAGTTGACATATGTGTTATGGTCTCATGTTCATTTACTCCATATCCTTTCCTAAAATAAAAGACTGGCACAATCCTTTAACTTTAGCTTCCGTTATATAGATGATATTTTGTCACTAAACAACCCTCGCTTTGGTGATTTTCTTCAGTTGATCTATCCAAAAGAGCTCGAAATTAAGGATACCACAGACACTTCTACATCAGCCTCGTTCCTAGACCTTCACCTTGAAATTGACAACAGAAGGAGACTTCAAACTAAGCTGTACGACAAACGCGATGACTTCACCTTTCCAATAGTAAACTTCCCTTTTCTTTGTAGCAACATCCCAAAAGCGCCGGCATATGGAGTTTACATCTCCCAGCTCATTCGCTATTCAAGAGCCTGTGTTCGATACAGTGACTTCCTTGATAGAGCCCGGTTGCTCACAAATAGGCTACTTCAACAAGGGTACGTTACCCAAAACTTGAAGTCATCCCTCCAGAAGTTTTACGGTCGACATCATCTTGTGGACCGCTTTGGGATATCTGTTTCCCACATGACAACAGATCTTTCCCTTTAAAGCTTAATTGTTGTTTCCTCTACCGAATTTGACTTTACTACCGGATTTGACATGTTCAACACGGCGGGTGTCTTACAAGAAGCAGGAGATGCTGACTCTACCGGTGCACCTGATCTTACCCATGGTTTTATATTGGGTCCGTGTTGTTCATCTTTGTGTGTGAGTGTCTTCATTTTTCTTTTCTGTGCTGTACCCATGTTGTGTCTGTTTTTTTTTCTGCCTTTTTTGTTTCTGGTGTTGCCATTGTCCTTGGATTGTTCGCTTTTAGATTGACGGTTCGGTTCTCACTTATTTTTCCCTATTAAATTTAACGATCCATTCTCCAAACGATCTAATAAAGTTTTAACTATAAAATCTACATGATCCTGACAGACTTTAGCATTCGGCAAATAAAATTGCGGGGGTAAATCAGAATTAAAATTTTGACCTTTAAAATTACCAGTAAAATGGGTAAAGAATTTATGAACGTCGACTCCATTTTTCAACCAGTCAACAACCATATCAGATGGTGACAGCTTCATCCATTCATCAATATGTCTGTGCAAATTTCCCGCTTTGAACTGATCATTATCCCTAAATCTTAAATCACCCAAATCAAAGTATATACTCTTGTGCATGACATCTTCAGCAGAAGACAGGGTTGAAGGTTGAGCCATCTCACCTCTGTAATTGACCCAAGTTTCAGTACGCTTTTTCTCAGCAACATCTGGTTTAAAGTTTGAATTTAATTCCCACTCGGGAATGTCTGGCACAAATTTATGTCTTTTAATATCCTTATTCTGGATATTAACTTGTTCCTACAATAGATGTAGAAAATTCCAAATTACAGAGGTGGATACTCAACCCTCAACCCGCGTGAAAATTACTAGGGCTTCAGAGTCCCTTGGGTCAAGAGCAAAATATCCTTAAAGTTAAAAATTAAACTAAATAGAGATAAAACAATTATTTTTCAATTCAAATGATTACACAGGAATTAAAGTCTCTGGATGATTACACATAATCAAAACTGAATATCAAAATATTTCCAATATTTAACAAGCTTACACAATTTCAAGCCAGTATGCAAAATGAACCATAACGGTAACTAAGTGATGTTCTCATTTATATCTGCGTGATATAAAATTTGAATGGTATAAATATAAAATGTAAAATCCATCTAAAATTTTCAGCTCAAGAGTAAAAGTAGACTAGGTTAAAATTCTGTTGTATGTGTCGAATCTACTAATTACAAATAACAAGCCTACCTATATTAGTAAATATCCAACATACCCCTCCAAAAAAAGAAAAATTAGGTCAACAAAAATGAAAAACCTTAAAATGCCAAGCCCATAAATGCACACCGATTAAACTTATTCCTGTTTTATCTTAGGGCATTCTGCTACAAAGTGTCCTCGTTCTTTGCAATACATACACCTGGCTCTTTTGGCATATTCTCCTTTACCCCTGTTACCAAAACGGTTTGGACCAAACGGTCCTGGAAAAGGATTAAAATTTTGATGAAAACCAAATGGTGGCATAACCATGTTTCCTGAAGGAAAAGGATATCCAAATAGGACTGCATTATGAAAATAATTTGGATTAAAATTAGAATCAACACTTTTCTTTTCTTCCTTTTTCGGTTCTTCCTTTTTTAGTTTCTTAGGGTAACTTTCATATTTGTTTCTTTTATCCAATCTGCAACTACGTTTGCTAAACGCTTATCCTCTGCGGAGCCATATAATTTCATAATTACACAAATCATCTGAATCCTGAAATTTTTTACAGTATGAATAAGCTTTGAAATAATAATCAGAATCTTTATGTCCATATTTGCAAAGATTCAACTGCTGCTAATAATACATGAGACTGTGTCAGGGATGGCCTACTTGTCAAAACCCTTACTTGTGTCAACAGTTCCTCAACTTGCTTTTCTGCAGATTTATGAGAAAAGTCTTGAAGTTTCTGTTCCATCTGTTTTACCCCCCCTTCCAAATTGTCTTGACCTTTCCCTGTAAAATATATACTTCACATGTTTATTTGCATAAAAATAAACCCTGTTCAATATAAATAAAGAACTAAATACTGATATACAGTAAAAATATTCTGTAGAAAGTCTAATCAGCAATTCATGCCTCGTCAGTAGAACATACTGAAATTTAAAAGTGAACAAACTGTAATTATGTCCCTTGGAGTCCGTTGCAGATAAACAACCTATAAACCATATGTAACATTGAATCTTTTCAAACAAAAACCTCACCCACAAGGACAAACATCATGATTTAAAATCTATATGAAAAAAAATGTCCCAAAAGTCTGTTATCATCTCCACATCTCTGGTTACAGTGGTCATATACTATATTTAATGTATACATTTTAAAAATAAGCAAATATTTTAAAAATAGAGAATGTAATAAATCAATATAGTTTATATATAATGTCGTATTATAAAAGTTCCATGTAAATGCCCTCATAGGGACCTAATTTGGAAAATATAAACTACCTGTATCTGTTTTTCGCTTTACTTTAGCAATTCAGTTTAAACAAAACATGTGGTCACAAATCCAGTTTTTCATATCCATAAATATGAAGAGAAGCAACTTTGCAAAATAAATGCGAGGGTAAAATCACCCTAGAATTAAACATGTTAAAATGCCATAAAACCATGACTAATTTACCTTGTGCTCCAGGATCAATAACCAAGTTATTGTTAGAATCTTGTGTACATATAGGTGGTACAGGAACGGAAGAACCACTGCTACTAGAACCACAAGCAGGACCTGAAGTACGTGGTGCTAAAGCTTTGCCCTTCGGGGCCCCAACTGCATTTGCCTGTATTATTGAGAAGTGGAGTAATATCCTCGCATTATCATTATTAACCTCCTTTCCACAAAGCTACAAAACAGAATAACAAATAACTAATAATAGCATTCACCAATAGAAAATTATTGTCTGTTAAAATATAATTAATACAAGTTCATGATTGAATGCCGCATGGCGACTCCATGATGAAGGTCAATAAAAGCATCGTTCAGTAATTGGGACCTTGTCTCATATACATTTACTCCATATCTCCTTATCATTCATAAATAATGTATCCAACAATATCCAAGTTGTTTGATCAAAGCACAAATGTACATGTACAGTGAAATTTCTAAACATAAACACTATAACAAAAAAGAGATCAAAGAACTACACCTTCAAAATTAATTTTAATGTTCCTAATCCAATTTATCACAAAATTCAAATACAACTTACCATGAGAACATCATTTAAAGTTTCCCCGGTCAATCCTTCAAATTGTCGACTCATATCTTCAAGCTCATACTGTTGCAAACTATGATCTTTTTCTAGCTTGGCCATATCCTCCTGTGCTACAGTATCTGTGTTTTTAACTTGTAGAATGACTGGTATTTTCCTATCGGAGAATGTCTTAGTTTCAACACTTGTGGCTGGGAACTTGAAGATTCCAGTGACATAGTGTCCATAAGAAAGGAGAAAAAAATATAAATAAATAAAATAAATTAAAATGTACATATATTTTAAACAAAAATTTCTATTACCAAATTTTAACATAGAAAAACCAAGTTTCGCATTTACGCTTTCAAGAAATCGAACTACAAGGTCAAGTGTAAAACTGACCTGAAATGACTTATCGAGTCAATCGGAATTGTGGCCCTTTACCCACTGTACTTGCACTAACACGACACATGTACATTGTAACATTATAAAATAAGCATACACCATGTCATCTAATAATTATAAAATATTAATGAAAGAGACTACACATCATACTTTAAGTACAGCAATTGAAAATCAATAAAAGTTGGAACCTTAAGCGATCAGGACTTGCCCGAGAAAAAATGGCGTCTCTCCAGACCAGAAGCTTAAATAAAATGTTTACACAACAAATTACACAGTCTACACATTATCACCTCCCATAAATAGAATATACTCAAACATGTGCCGAAATGAAAAATCTATCGGGACGTTAACACGGTGTTCTATCAACACTCACAACAGCCAATTACACTTCGTGTCGAAAAACTGTACTGTTAGTGTTACTCCTCTGTGCAATTATAGACAACTCTACCTATTGCTAAATCCGATAAAATATCTACATACTCTCTTGTCAATTATAGACTACTCTACCTATTAAAATCTTCAACCACACTGTAACTTCGTGTCCAGTTAAACTGACACGCCAAGTCAAACATAAAACAAAACGTCGCAATTATAGTCTCAAACTACCTATTGCAAACGAAATAAAATAAAAATACTACAGAAGAACGCACCAAGTCAACAGACAACACGTGTCCCAAAATTAAGTAAAGATTCTAGCCTTCAGTATGATGTGACGTGTTCGGCAGTCAAACCCGGAATGACAGCACCCGTCGTTAAATCTCGCGAGATCTCACTTAGGATATGAGGTTTTTAACGATGAGCAAGCACTTGTATGAGTAAATATGCCTTATTTTCACCTTTTTGGACAAATCATACCTGCAATTTCATAAATTCTTGCTGAATCTACATCTTCATCATTCAGATTAGCACCTCTGTGGTTTTTAGTTTGATAACTAGCACAGGTTCAATATCTGTGTCCCTGACCATCTGTTTTTACTTTAAAATCTGTTTTCTTCATCTTGCGCAAGTTTTCTCTACCTCTGCGGCATGTATAAAACATAATATCAATAAAAACTTTAAACTGTAGACCTTGTGGAGTATTAACACTGAGAGTGTCACTAGATGTCAATTTCTTCAGATCAGCATCTGTAATAATGTCTTTGTGTTGAACATTTGATCTTCCTGTCTGTTTTAAAAGGGTCAAAACTGATTTAAACATCTCCCCCGCAAGCTTAAACTCAGCATCATTGATAATATCGAACTTTCTTAATGACTGAAAATGTCTCTGAAGACCAAATCTTATGCTAACCAACGAGGACCGGCTATATAAATCACCATCTTTCTTGCGAATTTCAGCATAATAGTTAATCAGAAATTCACACAGTTCACCCTTTGGTTTCTGTTGAACGTCTTCAATGTCGATGTCCTTAGCAACACAGTAATCATGTAGAATTCTTTTGGCTGCCACGATTACATTTTTTGTGTTTGAACTATCCCGATTCTCTAGAAGTTGTTATAAATCATCGGTGGTCAGGGACGCAAACCTGTGCGTCGCCATTGTTTTACTTTGTGAGCAGACGAGCGTGACGTGCACTACTGTAACGACAAATTATTTTCCTCCATTAAGAGGAGCACCTACACAGACCGTAAATGTAATTAATAAAATAACTTTTTATACAATTTCTTTCTGATTTATACGATTGCTGTAATCGATATAAATAAAAAATATTCTGAAGTGGAAGCGGCCATCTTGTTTTTTCTCAGTAGTCAATATTTCCCGGTCATATATATGTCACATGACATATGTTTGACTTGTTGGGGAGCTGGTCGGTCATACAGTAGAAAATAAACTAAAATCACATGGTATTGAATAACCAATTAAAATCTACTATAGAATAATGAATATTCGTGAGGTATAATAATGCTTTTTATTCACCTTTAATAGTAAACACAAAAATACAATTAACAACTGTTTCTTTTACAAAAACATTTAACAACCAGATAAAATGAAAAACACTTTAACAAAAAAGTTATTGCTCCCTAAACAGAATTGCTCTCTGGATCAGTTTGTACTGTTGATCTTGACATTTGTCCTTTTATATGAATCCATGACCCCTGAAGAGGACCCATAACCAAAACCTATTTGATACCTTGTGACCAGTTGATTGGAAGTTCAAGCTTAAGGTTTGTGCGGATTGTCTATCAAACATATAACAAAATTCAAATGATTCCATCAATCATATGGGCTTCGATTTTTGTAAATACTACTTCTTTGTACCTTCGGTATTCAACTGTCGTTTTTTCATCATTTTAGCTAAAAGCATTGCAGTTGAAGAGTAAGCATTGTAAAATTTAAGAGTCGGTGAAAAACTATTTGCTGCTTCAATTTGATAAAAAAAAAGGTCTGATCATTTTTTTGCCACTTCATTTTACCATTCCTCAAACCCTTTTGAGAAGGAATGGGACCGGTAGATTGCCAGTCATCATTTATATGAATCATTTCAAAGTAAGGTTCAGGAAAACAAATGTTCATATTACAACATATTTAGCAAATATCACACGGTTCTGGATCACGTATGCTCTCGCTTGGCTAAATGGTTTACCACAAGTCTAACTAAACAACACTGCGAACATTGGGAAATTAATACTGAGGCATCAAGGCAAAGTCTAAAGGTAACAAAATGATAATATATATAGGATAAAACAAACAGAAAAATGATTATCATCAGATCCTTGATATGAGTAAAAAAATCCACTTTACGCGTCTTACCTTTCAAAATGCTGTGTTAACTCGGATTTGACATTGTGTAATCCTTGACTCATCCTTGATTTTCCTTGAAGATATCAGATTGAGACTATCTTCGCAAAATGACAAATCATGGTGATACCAATAAAACATTATGAACTCGAAAAAAAAACAAAAACAAAAAACAAAAACAAAACAAAACAAAACAAATAAAAGAAAGAAAAAAAAATAAATAAATGGTTTAAATAAATAGCATTATGTTTTGATAGAATATAACTATGCAGACAATTTTGAAACGACCGATAAAATGGTGGAGGACTTTGCCGAATATGGATACATACTTGTTAGGTAATGTAATCAGTATGCACACGTAAGACTTATAATACACAATAATCCATACCATATCACATGTATAGGGAAAGATTGCTTCTTCGCTACTGTCTTTGTCGAACAGTGCCAGTTTAATGGGTGTTAATTTACTACATGTGTCCAAGTGATATATTCAGTCAATGCTACATAATCGTTGTTACAAAAGTTTGAAAGTCGTCATCAAGCTTTTAACAAAAGTCATATAAAAGTAGAGACGGTTGTATATGAAATATGAACGAAACTTTCCACTAGATTCAGAGTTCATCGTGTAGAACCTGATAGTCGACAACACGGATGTCTGTTATCGTACAAGTAGGAGGACGTTTACCATTGGTATCAATATCCACTGCTACTATAAAAATGAATGGACACTCTGCGTTTTGTTGAAATAGTTCTATTGGTTTTCTTAATGATGAGTACTTTCAACACCTAAGGGGGTTATGAAGGCATGGTTAATCGGAATAGATTAATTGCTTAACCGTTCAGCATAATTGAAATACAAAATAAATATGTAATACTATTACCTTACACTATTACTAACCAAAAGTGTATCCCCTCTGACGAAAGCAAAAATGAAGTATTGTTTTAATTTCTATTATTTTGTTTTATATCTTTCAGAAACCTGTTTGACCAAGAAGAAGTTGATTTTCTCATTAAGTCTATAAGTGGGAGTGATGCATTTTTCAAGAATGCTTACGCAGTATATTGTATTCTTTATTCATTTAGTTAACACCCCAAATACAAAACAGGAATTAAAATGAATTGTTAAATTCAAATACGTTTTTTTTTTCAATAACAAAGTACAGAAGCTACGAAGTTATCGAAGACGATACACATGCATGGAAAATTAACACAAAAAGCCTTTGGACAAATATTTCATACCTCAAGTCATATGTGTACGTGTCAAAAGTCTATCTATGAAACTTGTCTGAAAGTATGAATTTCCTCTCTCGAGGAACGCAGTGATACTTTAATCTTATCACATTTTACAGTGTACATCTTTCTTTCTTTTCTAATTTGTTGATGGATAATACATGTATAAAATAAACAATTCATTATAGAATATTCATAATAGAATATATTGGAAAGAAACTTATTCATACATGAGCTGTCTTAAACCTAACATCCTTTTACAATTTCAGACGGAAAAGGGGGAAAAGAAAGTTCCTAGAATTATTTGGAACCAACCCGGAAATGATGTGACAGGAATGGCTTCCAGATCCGAAAAAGTCGTAAATACTTGCGAAAAGGTTAGAATAATAATGTTGTCATCTTGAAGTGAAGGAGTAAACTTATTTTCAAAAGAGAATTTATGACAAATCAATTTCTAAGCTCTCTTTGCAATTAGGATTTCTCCGTATATTCATTCCAAGAAAAGACTAAAAGTTTGAGTTATAAAAATGCAAATGAATTTTTATGATGCAAATATTTTTGCTGTTAAGCAGTTAAACCTGAACATGTTACATAGCTTTCTGTGCTCTCTGCCATATGTGGATTGTTTTATAATTGACAGTTTAACACTTATCTTATGGTTCTTCCATAACGACACAATAATAGAAATAAACAAATTATAACTTTCATGTTTAATATAAATATAACACACTCAAGAAATGGTACGGTACTGAAATTTGTCATTCCAACATTATGATAAAAAAAAATCATATCGATTGTTTTTAGCTTTTAGGCGGTGAGGTGTACCACTATCATTCTAAATATATTTTGAAAGATCCAAAAGTATCAGCCCCACATTACTGGCATCAGGATTATGGGTAAGTAAGAGAAGGAGGACTCGTGTATCAAATCTTCTGTTCTAACAAGCAATATGTAATAAAGACATATATAATATAAGTGCACTGTATTGATTTTTGTAACTGAAAATATTAAAAAATATTATCAGCAGGAAAAAAATAACCTCTGCTATATATATATATATATATATATATATATATATATATATATATATATA
>MJUU01050077.1:22177-53548 GCA_002080025.1 Modiolus philippinarum
AATATCAGTTAACTTAGAAACTTGCTAATCTTCTGCTAATGCGCGAATGTAAACAGTAATACAAGGTTCAAACGTGATGAGAAAAAATGAAATGGGGTAAATGTCAAGAAAACAACATCCCATCTCCAGGTTATTTTCTAGTCAACAATAGAAATGATAAACGGAATTTACGGTGACCTCGATTAATGTGGGAAATTTCTTCATTGTATTCGATTCTGAATTGATTTGAAAACAGAGTAAAGCAATGCTTTATAGCGTTGGTTAAACAATGCAAGGATGTAGAATAAATGCACATGAGACAAAATCTCTACAAATACATGGTAGAACCAAAAAAAAAGGAACAACGCTTTTATTATTGTTCTTCATCTTGAAGTCATCATGAGGCCTTCAACAACGAGCTTTGCTTGTCCCTCATAGAAAGTTCAAGTGGTTTGAGCGGAATTCTGTGCTAAATGTCGAACAATGCTACATCCATATCTTTTTATCCATTGATCCATGGAAGCGGGAGCGTCAACAAATAAAGATTAAACTGGCCAAGTGCTCTTATAACCACTGTCATCCGTTGCCTGACAAAAATGCTAGTGTCCTTAGCTAGTAGACGATTACAACATAAAGACAAAGACTGGGCACTCATCAAGTTGATTGTAAGAAAAATTGGCATTAATAAAAATAATGAGATGTGGGCACTGTAAACAGGTGGTCAGAAAAATATTTTGGCATTACAAAAATAACAAATGTCAAAATTTGAAAATATAATAGTATATCCAGTGGCGGATCCAGACTTTCTGCTAAAGGGGGGTGGGGGGATGGGGGGCCGACCAATATTTTTTTCAAAAGGGAGGGCCCGGAACCCATTTTTTTTAAAAAAAACCTAGGAATTTTAAATATTTTCCGGCCAAAGAGGGGCCCGGGCCCACCTGCCCCCCTTAAATCCGCCACTGATATCCATATGAAAAATTCTCTCATGAACAAGTACACCATAACTGAAATATGTAGAGTATATATCTCCTGCACAGGGATTTCTTTACGGACTCTACACTTCATTCAATAGGTACTCCAACGAAGATTTTTCTCAGCAAGTTTGATGATATTGCACTTTTCATTGCACAAATATATAATGATGACATGGTGCATGAAGACGCACTTTAAGTGTTATTATTTAAATTACAACCTATACTTTTCAGCTGCAAAGTTTCAAATAGATCCATGAATTCACATAGGTACACAGCAATTTTAACTTTTACTTGTTTTTGCAGTTTTCTTGAATTTTTGCCGTTTTAAATCTTAATAAGTGGTCAAAGCGTTGTAACTCTAAATAATTTTGAACCAGTTTTTCCTTAGCTCTTCATAGAGCTCTGGTAAATGCGAAGAAAACAAATACCGGAAGAGGAAAAATTGTGATTTTTCATTGATGTTAATATATCCCGAATATAACTTTTTTTTCAGAAAAGTTTAATTTCTGATTATTGAAGCAAATAACTATCTTGTTGTACAGTTTTATTCATTGAATGCGAACATTTATTTTTTTCGTTGGAGTACCAACATTCAATACATAAATACGCAAAAAAAACTCCAAAAAAAAAAGAAAAGAAAACAAATTTTGAACCAGTTTTTCCTTAGCTCTTGATAGAGCTCTGGTAAATGAAAGAAAACAAATACCGGAAGAGGAAAAATTGTGATTTTTCATTGATGTTAATATATCCTGAATATAACTTTTTTTTAGATTAAAAGTTTAATTTCTGATTATTGAAGCAGATAACTATCTTGTTGTACCGTTTTATTCATTGAATGCGAACATTCATTTTTTTTTTCGGTGGAGTACCAACATTCAATACATAAATACGCCCCCCCCCCCCAAAAAAAAAAAAACAAAAACAAAAAAAAACAACTTAAAAGTGGAAACTTGAAAACTATTAATAAGGTTTACATTTCTCCGCTTCTTTTATTGAATGGTATTTAAATAATATACATATTTTACGGAAGGTTATGGAGTAAATGACCATGAAACCATAACGCATTTGTTAACTCCGACAGCAATAATTTTAATGAGATGCATGGCCATTACGGAAATTAATTCCTCGTCAGCAGCACTAGAACCCAAATAAAGGAAATCCATAATTTCAAAAAATGCTTAAAATTCATTAACCAAACGAAATCCGAATAATCAGTAATATCAAATAAGCTAAGGACAAAACTAGAATGGAGGGAGTTAATCCTTCGGTTTTAGAATTTACATAAATTTAGATAATAGTAATTGAACAAAGTGTACACATGAGATATTATCTCGTGTACAAGTACACAATATCTAAGAAAAATAAAGAACATACATCTCTACCAAGGGGAACTGTTTTACCAACTCCACACTGCAATAAATGACAAACATGGCTTATTTCTCTAATATTTTCAAAATTTCGTAAATCTTGTATTTGAAATTTTATATCGTAGATCTAGACCATAGATCAATAAATATTATTTCACAATAAATTACTTTTAAATTTTTTTTACCAAGCAGGGATATGGAGTAAATTTACATGAGACAAAGTCTCTACAAATACATGTTAAAGCAATGCAATGAAAAAAAACGCTATTATTTTTTGTTCTTTATCTCGGAGTCTTGGGCTTCAAACAATAAGTTTTGCTCATACCTCATGGAACGTTCAAGATGGCCCCTAGCACCGGTTTGTGCAGAATTTATTGCTAATTAGCGAGCTAGGCTTCATCATGCTTCTCATTTTCCATGAATGCGGGGTTGTCACCAAACATAAAACTAACTGGCAAAGTGTTCTTTGACTCGCTGTTATCCGTTGCCAGACAAAAATACTAACAGAAGCCAATCACAGTCCTTTAAACAAGCACAGGTCACTCATCGGGTCAAAAGTAAGAAAACTTGGCGTGATGAAATCATGAAATGCGGGCACAATGAACAAGTCAGAACAATTTGACATCTCAAAAAAATGCCAAAAATTTAAAGTATGATTGAGCATCCAAACACAAGTACACCATGCAAAACTGAAATGTATATAGAGCATACACCTCTCGCATCTTTTTACTGACTCCACACTGCAGTAAAAAAATCCAGTCTTAAATGAGCAATGAAAGGAATACGGAGTGAATGCACATACAAATACATGGTAAAACAAAGGAATAGAACAACGCTTTTATTGTTGATTTCAATCCCGAATTTACCATGAGGCCTGCGACAATGAGCTTTGCTAATACCTCAACGGAAGCTCAAGACTGCCTCTAGCACCATTTTGAGCCGACTTTAGTATTACAGAACCCTTAAAAATCTCTTACATTATTTGAAGTCCGTTTTCACGTGACATTTCTATTCAAACGATTTCAACATGCATGTGAACAGTTCAAATCAATCGTACTCTGCCTACAGGTACTGGTATAAAGGAGGTAACTTGTTCCCGGACATGATGACCGTATGGGTGGCTTTGGATAAATGTACCAAAGAAAATTCTTGCTTAGAGGTATACACTAGAACACTAATCATTCAACTAACAATTCATTTATAGATATTACAGTTAACTGTACATTCAACAAATTATCTGTTTTCTATGTAGTTGAGGGCTGGTTGGACACAAATAATAAAAACCTGGATCATTTATTTCTATTACGGTCCGAACTGTAATTAAAGATTTCTGTGGAATAAAATTTCTTATCATTGTTATTTCAATTGCAACTGCTGTTGAGTTGCTTAGGGACACTACAACAATTAAAGAGGAGGTTTGGCGTTCCTATAACAGGTTTAACACACTTATTTCTTTGCAATGCCTGTACCAAGTCAGGGCCATTGAGGTTTACAATTTATCTGGTGATTTCGCACCTACTTTGTCTTTTTGACCTTTGGACTTTGGACCCTGACAATTCTGTTCTGTAATTTCATTATTATCGGTGCTGTCCATCTGTGTATTATGTTGTATTAAAAATTAGAAAATTAACACATACAGATCTAATGTTTACAAATGTAGAATAAATAATGCAAAACCCATCGTATACAACTGTAGAATTCATGATCAGGTGTGAACCACCAATTCATTTCTTTAACATTTTCAAGTAAAATTTGGAATTTTCAAACCCTCTGGACAATTTATCTTAAGTATAACCTTCCCAAGACCATACCTGTCGTGAAAGGCACATACCAGCTCTTTATTATATCAAAATTTCATTATACCTTTAAAGCCTTCTAAGAGATTCCCGATGTGTCGGGGAAAGTCACCTATAAATACGTACCACGACGTCACAACATTGCGCAAAAATAGTCATTGGGAATTCCCCTCCTTTAAGTGATCTAAAATTACACCTACTCAATTGACCTTGGTATTGAAATAAACCTAATATATGTGTATCATTCATCAAATTCCCTCGAATAGTTTTAAAGGTGTAAGAATATAAAGTCTATCCTTAGATTCAAAAGGTCTATTTTCTCATACGTTCCAACTCTGATTGGTTGAATTGGTGGTTTGAACTCTGATTGGTTGAATTGGTGGTTTGTTCCAACTCTGATTGGTTGATTTGGTGGTTTGATACCTTCAAAACCACCAACCATTCTTTATACTATAACAGTGTAACGGATATACTATAACTATAACAACAAATGTGGGCTTAGACAGTTTGTGGGTCATAATCACCACTGAGCATGAAATATTCTGCAAATATCTCATGAAGTATCAACAGATTTATTATTCATTTTTATGACTTCTAAATTTCAGATATTAAGTGGTTCTCACAAATGTGGTCGTACTGAGCACCACTCATTTGATGGTCAGTTTGTTGGATTGAAGTCACGTGTTGATGAAATCAGGGGTATATGTCCACATATGTACATGGAAATGAATCCAGGTCAGTATATACTGGAGTTGTGGTAAATATATTGGTGACAATTATTCATTTGAAACAACGGCAGTAGAATACCATGGGGACAAGGGAAGCAATGACCACAAAAATCGAAGTCCAAAGACATGGCAAAATCAGAAACAGAGAAAAACAAAGACAGAATAAGGACGTGAGACAGCTTTTATCTATGCATACAAGTATGACATTTTAGAAACCTATTCGCAGGCCACCTTAGCGTTTGTAGCTGTCAAAAAATGGAAAAAAAAAGAAAAGAAGTGCGTAACGTAATATTCTTTGAGCATCTTTTTGATTTGTTTTCTCTGACCATTTTTTTTAACTTACGTGTTACTATTTACTTTTAAATTTAATTAGCATTTTTCTTTAAAAATGAAAATGTCAAACAAGGTAATCTTAATATTTTCTTGATGTCCCTCATAAAGGAGATGCATTGTTTTTCCATTGTAACACAATCCACCACAGCAGTGCAAATAAGAGTGATCTGAGGAGATGGGCTTACTTAATGACTTACAACAGGGCATCTAATAATCCCACCATGGTACATCACCATCCACAATATACTCCTCTCAAGAAGGTGAGTATTATGTATAAAACCAATCTCACCATGGTACATCACCATCCACAATATGCTCCTCTGAAAAAGATTAGTATCAATAATGAAAAACAATTCCCAAAATGGTTTACAACCATTCATACACTGTTACTATAAATTGTTCTGGAAAGTAACCCCAAAAAGCGGGTTCATCACTATCCACAAAATATTCACCAAAATACAAATACTGAAGGTACTGTAAACTTATATCTAATTGCCATGTCGACAACTTATATCTGAACAGTGGAGATCAAATCGAAACATAATAAAGACCAATACCCAATCTGACATAAATAAGAGGTGAAATCAGAGCTTTTGCACGATGGAGATAAAATAACAAAATACCGAAATTATTGTAAATTTTCTTCAGCATATGATCATTTCGACAACTTGTCTTTTCAGTGCAGATATCATTGGGAATCTAGAAATCGGAAAATGTATAAAATTTTTCTTCTAAAAAAAAATTCAAAACATTAAGATATTGCAACAGCACAAATACTGACTACTATGTTGGTGAATATCCTTGTCACACTTGTCTTTGGTTGGCTCTCTTTGAAAAATGTGTCCGGCACGACTGCCCCATTTTAACGACGGACACGAGAAGAGAACATAGGTTAAAACTGGACCCTATGGGAAAGCATTTAAAGTTATTCTCCTTTGATGCAGCAAAGCAAATTCTGTCCAAACTTAGTAAAAATGGTGCTTGGGTGGTCTCAGTCAAAATGGAGGAAAAAAGGGAAAACGGGGAATGTGTCATAGAGACAACGACCCAAAGGGGAGTAATAACAACTCAAAGCCACCATAAGATCTTCAATGAACGGTGAGGAAATCCCACACTCAACGGCAGGTCGGAGTTGGTGTCTAGTATGTAAGATTGTCGAAAGCAGGGACATTAGTTTATCACTGGACCCTATGGTAAAACACATTCAATGATCTTCTCCTCTTATACTAATTGGCAAATTGGAAAGTTGGCTCTCTTTGAAAAATATATTCGACAAGTCCATACCACAATCAAGATGGCTGCACGCTTTGAACATAGTTTAACACGGTTTAATGAAATCCTATAGGAGAGCATTCAAAGATGTTTCCTTTGAAGTCAAAACAGCAAATTGTGGTATGGTAATAACAGTTCTTGGAAGGAAAAGTCAGAAAGTTTGCACCTATTCATAATGGCCACTAGAGGGGAATTCAGTTTTACTGTGGACGAACGTAAGATCTTTTAGCATTCTTGGAAATGAGTCGCTTAAAATTGAGGTTATTTGGACTGTCTACACCAGCTATGGTCCAGGTAAGCATACATAATATCAATTTACTATATCAATAATTCTCATGTATTTTCAGAGGACTCAACATTTTTTAAAAGCTTAGGATTGTTTACTCGACAGAACAGAAACACTTTTCACTTCAATATTATGTTATTTAATGTAATGATTTATTTCAGGTTCCAAACTCGGCTATAAAAGCATGCACTAACTTTACCGATTTGTCAGGCAAGGATTTTATACATCCAGAGAGAAATACAACTCTTATGACACTTTTTCACAGATAAGGACTTGTGATTAAATGACGACAGTGATATCAATATTGTTGTTATTTACTACTTCATGGAGATATAGTTCGAATGTATACGTCGAATTAATAATACATTAGGACATTTAAACGCTTCAACACTAGATTATTAAAGTAATGAACAATTAATCATTTATTTGATTTCTTGTTATGATTAATAGGCAAACAAATTGTTAACATATTAGACGTCATTTGTCGTCCGTGGTCCGTCATTTCGTCACTTCATTCAAAGATTTTCTCCTCTGAAACAAACGGTCCGAATGAAACCAAACTTGGTCACAATACTTATTGGATGGCTCCTTTTGTCATGTATGCTATCATTCTTTTTTCAGATCTGAATAAATATGAAACATTCTGTTAGAGAACCTGTATACGTCAATTTGTAAATTTAGTTCAGTGTCAAAGACATGTTCTCATCATAAGTTATCTGAATAGATGTTAAACCATGCTTTCCTCTTTAGGCCATTTTTTCGTCAGATCTGACTGAAATTGCTATCTTTGACGAAGACTTAAATAAACCACTACAGCACTTGCCTTGGTTTAACACATCGCAAGTTTGTCATGAACTATATGGTATCCATCTCTATGCAATAATACGTTAACGATTGTGCGGATGTATATTAGAAACATCAATCGCACTATTTTTTATAACATGTAAGCAACTACATGATTCTTAAATGTTTTAAAATATTTTAAGTGAGTCTTTCTTCAATTCAAAGTCAAATTTCAAGTATTTTTAAGATATTTTTTTCTGCAAGCGAGTTCTAGTCCATGTAGATAAGAGAGGTAACATCCTTAGAACCGTATTACTATTCATATTTATTAAATTTTAATTAAAACACTAGAAAGAAAAAAAGAAATTTCATAACTTGCTATCTTGGGCTTATTTATATAGTTTTTGTATGTTAATCATATAATTAAAATTGCCTGATCAAAGAACTAGGCATTGATCAATAGGTAGTGCTTCATATTTAGAGTTTCATTGACAACTCTTTCCCATAACATGAGACATCTGCAATGGTTAAAACTTAAAATGGCATGCCACAATCTGCCAGGGAACTACACAGCAAAACACACAAATAAGACAAAATACAAACGTTAACAACGATAGGAACTTGGGACAACCAGACTTGGTACCGGTACCAGCAAAAGCCAGCAGTACGGTGAAACCAGTTTATGGGTACACAAACCTCCGTTTTACAAATGTATCTGTCCCCGTTTCCCTACAGTAAAATTAGCATACGAATAAAACTCAATACTGGTAGACTCAATGACCACAATCTGGAGAGGAAAGAAATTGATAATTCGTAATATTTAAAGATTGGTCAAGGGTTGCTCGCTGCTAAAATACCGGTTCAAGGAGCCTAGACTGCTAGTAATACACTGTCGCACTACGATTATCAAATTTAAAACTTCCCGAAGGGTTTGGTAAAGAATCATCATGCATTTCAGTAAACATTGGTAGTATCAGTGAGAGGCCAGTATATGTGTAAATTTTCTGGTCACTAGATCTCAGAGCTCAGTGCTAATTTTACGGATGCGAGCAGAGTATCTTGTCGATATACCCGATGATGTAAAGATTGAAAGTTACGTCCCATCTTTTCTAGATTTTTAATCAGTTTCTGGCATTTTTAACAACGTTTCCGTAAAAAACAGGGTACATATGCATGTCCTGTTCTGTATACAGCACCCGTCTCACTGTCAGTGGGTCAATCAAGGTTAAGGTCAGAGAAGGTAATGTCAAATCCGGGAAGATTTGAATCTAGCTGAAAATGTCAATTTTTATTTGAGACACCTTCATTTCATATCTTTCTATGATGCTGTGGTGACGGACTTAGAATTTCTGCAGGGACGAAATTAACAGCGGCTGAACATATCCCTGGCTTTTGTGACAGCGCTTTTGTCCTTTTATTAACTACAAGCTCTACAGTAACGAATTAATTGTGAAATATACAACCATATGCTGTGATGTATCTCTATTGCTGCTAAGGAAGGGAGGGTTCACAATTTTGAAGTCAAAAAGAACACGTTTTTCATATAACCAAGATTTCAGACGTTCATGCTTGTCTATGTATATCAAAAGATCGAGGTATGAAGCAAAATTTGGTGTAGCAGTTATCTCATTAATTTCAAATTGACTGGGGGAAAATCCGATGTAAATATTCTTTAAATCTTGGATCAAACAGACCATTGTTTTAATTGTTTTTTTCTCAGGGTTAGAAAAAAACCAATCAGCCTCTTAACAGATCTTTCAGAAAACATGTATGCATCAATAACCGTATAACGGGTGTAAAAACAGAGTAGGCCATGCTTACCCTTCCGGAGCACATGGTATCACTCTCAGTTTCATAAGAGTTCACACTGAGTCTTGATTTTGAATGTTGTGTCTTTTTTATGTACTGTGTAGCCGTCTTACGTCATTGTTTTCTTTGTTCTTGTTTTGGCCATGTCTTTGAACGATTTTTGTAAATACTACTCATTTGTTCCTTCGGTTTTTGTTTTATTTAGAAAAAGTACATCGTTTAAATATATCCGAAGCTTGGCTAGTTGTTTTTGTTTCTATTGTATTAGCCCTAGTAAAACTTTGCTTCATACCAATAAAGAAACCTGTCAGCTAAAAGCGGCGCACAATTTGTTCCTATAGAAATCCCTATTGTTTGTTGAAAAACACGGCCTCCAAATTCAACAAAAATGTTGTCGATGAAAAATTCAAGCATCTTTATCACGTCATTTTCACTGTATCATTTGTTCAACTCAGAGTGGTTCTTAACAAAATATTTTTTTTATCTTTTCCTATTGCCAAAAGGAACACCTGCGTTCTCGACCTCCGTAAAGACGAGGATCAGAAATGTCCTTATAGATGGTTTCCGCTTTCCCTTTAGATAACTTGGTTATTTGCTCTCCTTCAGCTTTTAAACATCTTTGAAATGATGGTCTTCCAATTTATTAAGATTTTATCTGATCAATTATCGAAATGGCCATATGCAGAAACTAAATATTGAGCAAGGTTGGTATTTCATATTCCAATCACAAGTCGTTCATGTCTTTTTTGAATATTCTAACTCAAAATGATATCAAGAACTCCCATACCTATACTGGACACCAAAATTACACAAATGTCCATACAATGATTATAAATCCACATTAAAATTTAAAGCACAATTTAAAGGGAAAGTATGCAGCGATGAATACATTTTTGTACACCAATGGGCAGGAATTGTGCTCCTCCACATATATTGATATATTGATGATGTTTTTTTTCCATTAAAACACATCTTTTGCTGAACGAATTCCATCAATATATATTCCAGAGATAAAGGAAACAGCACAAACCGCTAGATCGACATCATTTTTGAACTTACGTTGCGATGCTTGCGAAAATGGTCATTTCAGTACTAAAATGTTCGACAAAAAGGACGATTCTAGTTTCACAAGTATCAATTTCCATAAAATTGACAGTAATATCCTACTTTTCCAAATTACTGAGTGTTATTTCCCACCTTGTTCTTTTACAATACACATTAGTATTGTTGTGTTTCTGGTAAAGTAAGTGAGAACCGTACCGTCAATCCAAAAGCGAACAATCCAAGGACAATGGCAACACCAGAAACAAAAAAGGCAAAAAAAAACAGAGACACAACATGGGTACGGCACAGAAAAGAAAAATGAAGACACTCACACACAAATATGAACAACACGGACCCAATAAAAAACCATGGGTGAGATCAGGTGCACCGGTAGAGTTAGCATCTCCTGCTTCTTATAAGACACCCGCCGTGTTGAACATGTCAAATCCGGTAGTAAAGTCAAATCTGGTAGAGGAAACAACAATTAAGTTTTAAAAGGAAAGATCTGTTGTCATTTGGGAAACAGATATCCCATAGCGGTCCACAAGATGGTGATGTCGACCGTAAAAATTCTGGAGGGATGACTTCAAGTTTTGGGTAACATACCCATGTTGAAGTAGCCTATTTGTGAGCAACCGGGCTCTATCAAGGAAGTCACTGTATCGAACACAGGCTCTTGAATAGCGAATGAGCTGGGAGATGTAAACTCCATATGCCGGCGCTGTTGGGATGTTGCTACAAAGAAAAGGGAAGTTTACTATTGGAAAGGTGAAGTCATCGCGTTTGTCGTAAATTAACCAGAAAATTAGAATCGGGTGCTAATCTTTTTTTGCAGGTAAGTATTTAAAAAAGGCGAGTTCAACGTTCATATTTCAATTGTCCATAAAGAAACTACAAACATCGTTATCTATAGACATAACTAATAAATGACATGTGTAAATAGTGAATAAAAGGATATGGAGTAAATGCACATGAGACAAAGTCTCTACAAATACATGGTAAAAAACAAGCAAAGGAACAACGCTTTTATTGTTGTTCTTCATCTTGAAGTCACCATGAGGCCTTTATCTTTATTGTCAGACCGCTTTCATTTATTCATATATTTAACATTGCTCACTATATGTATGAAATGTGAAGATGTATATATGCGGAAAATATGAATATGTCCTATTGACATTTTATTTTTATCTTTATTGTCAGACCGCTTTCATTTATTCATATATTTAACATTGCTCACTATATGTATGAAATGTGAAGATGTATATATGCGGAAAATATGAATATGTCCTATTGACATTTTATTTTATCCCAATTTCGTAAGAGATTGATGTATGTTTAATTTGAAATCATCACATTTGTTCAACTATGGTCATCTAAACATATGTATATTGTTCATTGATAAAATAAATCAGCATTTCACCATTGATAGAAATATGAGTCATACATGATAACTTTGATAAATCATGAGACTTTTGTTTGCACAATGGATTACACAACTGTATATATAACACACGATAGACCTTAGTTTGATTTGAGAAATCGTTTCAAAGGACGAATACAACATGCTGCGATATCTAACGATTTTACTTTTAATTGGCTTGTTTCTCGGAATTCCTGTGACGGCATTTGAACAAAATTCTGGATACAATGCTTTAATTCAGCAAGTTCATACTGCACCATCCTTGTACCGAAAGGTAAAGTCATCACCAAACACATTTGCTAAAATCTCAGAATCTATAGCCAAAAGTTTACATCTTAGGACACTGATTGAGAGCCAGAAAAATCTTGGAACTTTTCACCAAATTTATGAAAGTTTTGAAAACGTCACAGAAATACCAAAATCGACAAATACAACAGAAAGCCAGTCAACCGGTAGTACGCTGTCTCCAATTATACCAGTAACCGGAAATACAAATAACCCTTTTTCAACAGAACCGATTACCGGCATACCACCTCCGTCTGCTCCAGTATCCGAGCTCTGTTTGACTCATATAGAAACAGTGATCAAGGGTTTAATGGAAAAACAAACATGGGCTTTGAAAAGTAAGTATTACGCAGTATCAGGAATATTAAAATATATATATTTCATTGATAAAACAGGTGTGAAGCAAAACAACACATGCTAAAAATCATCAAATAAAAAAGACAACAACATGCAGAAATTCAGTAGACGATAATGCTTAGACAGTTTATGATTTATAACATTGCATCTAAGAAAGTTTTGGCAGCCAAAGCAGCGAAAAAAAGCACTGTCAGTGTATATTTGTCTCCCTTTCACTGAAAATACAATACAATGTGTCAAGGAATAGGACTTTCAAATGAGAATTGTAATTAAAAAAGTGCATTTTGTAGGTTGCGGTTTAGTGAAAGGATATTTTACTCTTTCTATATACCTTGCCTTGACTAAGATTTCTTGACAAGCACACACTTTCAATTTATTTCCAAGACCATATATTAAAAAATTTCAGAACACATGAATTTTGTCCCTGTTTTTCAAATCCTTTTAGTTAGTTTATGGTTTGAATAATTTAGACAACTGACCATTAAATTAAACAGTCGATAATAATATTCCAGGAATTTCTATTTAAGGATGCTCTCTCCTGATGTTTATATCAAGAATGTCTTGAAACCTATTTCATTTTTTTTAGCATTGCAGGCTTAATGAAATGGTAAAAAGCTATATATAGGTCCGCGGGCTTTAAACCGAGATAAAAGACATTAAAAAATTTGGCGGGAAAGGGTTTCTCTGGATTTTCCCTTAATTTAACATTGGGACTTTTTTTTTGTCTGAAAGCTAAGAATTTATGAAAACTTGTCAAGTGTCTTAATTTTACCTATAGAACACATTCATGAAATAAAAGGTGGGGGTCCGTGTGCAAAATTCTTTGAGCCATTGAAATGGAGAAAACCAGAGGAGTTCCGACACAAATTCAAAAATATGACGAGTGAGCCTCCGTAATGTCCGTATGGACCCTATACAACAGGTCAAACCGTGGGCTAAAAAACAACGTTTGTTAAAATACATACTACGTATAAGATTACAGTAACTTGAGTAGATTTTTTTCTGTGTAAAATAAATTCAACAACAACATTTAATAAAAAAGACACAATAGCAAGTGAACACAGCAGCAAAGGAGAGAAAGGAAGAAGAAAGGGGACATTCTAACATCAAAAACTAAAACCACTGGAATTCGGATTTAGCACAAATTTCGACAACATGGCATAGACAAAACAGGTAAAAAATTGCATGAATGCTACAAAACTAAAGCACTAGCAACGTGAAGCCTACAAAAACTTTAGGTATGAACAGATGCCATATACAAGGGATGTTGTAATATTACTGGTCGAAATCAGGAACTTCATTATTATAAAGTCAAAATCGTCTTGACGTAAAGGCATCCAGGGTTAGATAAACTTTCACTGTCTTCCTGGTCAAATACCACAACTTTTTCTCAAAACAACATATTTAATTGTAGTGATTGATGCTGCTGGTAAACCCCCTGCTGATATAATGGATGGGAATTTGATATGGTTAGGAGATTATGAAGAATGTGTCACTATCACAGTAAAAACAATACTAAATGAAACATCTTATAATTATGGTGGGCAGTATTGCATGATATCAGTACCAGTCGATGCCTTTAAAACAGAGTTTACACCAGTAAGTAATGACGATATTTTTATGAATTATCTGTATTTGTTTGTTTATACTTTGGATTCACATAGATCTATGTACAATCAAACTTGCCTTAGCGGTCACCTTGAATAAGCAGCAACCTGATTTTAAAGGTCACCTTGTATAGTTCCCTTCGTAGTATATTTTATATAAATTAAACCGCATTTAAGAGGCGACTTTTCTTAAAAGGCCAGTTTGACTCCTTCCCAAAGGTAACCTCTTAAATAAAGTTTCACTGTAGAGTAACTTAACATTGCAATACAATGGCAAAGTGTTTGAAAATATAACATTTTGTTCAGGCATTAAGTATCTCTTGCATTGAAACTCGCCATTTTTTCGACAAAATCGTTTGCATATTGCCAGTACGTATATTACAGGATATTACAGGATACGACTTTAAAACATATGTCTAAGCTTACCATATTTCAAGTACAAAATTACACAAGTAACAAATAAATTTGAAAACGAATACCGAAGTAAAGACGAAATTCCAAAATCAAGAACCCCAAAATACGACAATTCATATCTATCAGAGATTGAGACATCAGAACAAAGACAAAACAAACAAACAAAATTAACATGAACGCCACAAGCAGTGAAAAATAGAGAGTACTGCAGTACAAACTTCAATGGTGAATAAAAGGATATGGAGTAAATGCACATGAGACAAAGTCTCTACAAATACATGGTAAAAACAAGCAAAGGAACAACGCTTTTATTGTTGTTCTTCATCTTGAAGTCACCATGAGGCCTTCAACAATGAGCTTTGCTCATACCTCATAGTAAGTTCAAGACGGCCCCTAGCACCGGTTTAAGCGGAATTCTTTGCTAATTGTCGATAAATCTATAACCATGGAAATGCTATAGGTGAATGTCTACAAATGAATTTTTTCACAAAGGATTAATTATTTTTTTGCTTCAGGCTCCATCTGTTAGTATCGGTTTATGTTTACCAGACAGTTGTTCTGAGATAGACACCCGAAACTTGATCAACTCAGGTAGGAATATAGTATTTAGAAAAATGTTAAAGCCTCATATTTCTTTATCATATTTTAACACGATTCTTAAATATATAAGATCTGGAAAGATTATTTGACTTATACTAGCATAGTTACAAATAGAATAAAAAAGATAACAGGAAACACCTACAATGGCCGAAAAACATAGCCACATGCCACAAAGTAAATAGGAACTGCACAAGAAAAAACCCACAATAAAAATATAAAAGGCAAACGTAATTTTATTTGGTATTTTTACAATAGAACTGTTTCGGTTGCAATCATATATCTAAGGGAAATTTCATCAGCGAATGTTAAAATGAATATTGCATGATTTCTGGATACCAGGACCCATACATCTAAAAAAAGTTCATTTAATTTTCCTACAAGAAAATGGGGCTCCAGCTTTCAAATGCCATTCTAGTCTAACGATTTTTGGTTTTATGTATTTTTTCTTCGGTCTTCGGACTTGTTTTGTCACTTTTACTCACACAACAAAAACAAAAAAGGATTCCGTATCAAACTTCAAATGTTACCTTCCCCCTTTTTACAATATATACTATCCAAAACGTTGTGATTTTTATATAAAAACATCATTAACCATAATTACATATTTCAATTAAAATACCAAATAGTTCAAAATGCACACAGAGCTTTTCACTTCTCAGTCATTGTCATCATCAAATAAGTAGTATCATTTCATTGTTATAAACAGTTACATTTATATTCATATTTTCAATTTCAGCTTTACTAGAGCTTTCAAACAATTCTCTGGCGGCTACATTAGTATCTTGCCAGGAGCCAGACAGATCATTTGACACACTGGCAATTGTTACACTGTAAGTAAGGGTACAATGTGTCTGTAATGTTGCTGAAAAAGAGTTAAATGTTTGCCTTTCACTGGCTTGCAAAGTCTGAAATACTGAAAATCGCTTTAAATGTATATCAATAGAGAGACGTTAAAACTCTTGCATGTCATGATAAAACGAACAAAGCTTGATAAAATCTCAAAGCAATTTAAAACGATTGTACAAATGACGGGTGCCATGCGTGGAGCAGATCATGCTTACCCCTTCCAGAGCACCTGATGATACCTAAGTTTTTGTAGGGTTTCACACTGCTAGTGCTTAAGTAATGTGGTGTTCTTATTTATT
Organism: Modiolus philippinarum; assembly: GCA_002080025.1. NCBI lineage: Eukaryota > Metazoa > Mollusca > Bivalvia > Mytilida > Modiolidae > Modiolus > Modiolus philippinarum. The sequence goes on from MJUU01050077.1 coordinate 38,377, forward strand.
TTAGGTTTATTTGTTTTGTCTTTGTCATACTATCTCAATTCGTGTTGGATATGAATTGCCGTAATTTTGGATTTATGATTTTAGAATTCCCCCTTTCCACATTCTTGCTTCGGTATTCGTTTGCTGATGTATCAGTCAAGGTTTAAGTCAACAACTAAGTGTCAATGCAACATTTCTATTACATGATTACTTGGAGATTTGGTGTCTGAGCAGTACAGTAAGAAAAACAAATTAAGGGGTTTCGAATTGTTTTTACAAAGATCAATTATTTGTAAAAGAAAGATAAAGATTTTCCAGATGTGTAATTTTATTATAAGGAACGTTTCAAAGATATTGAAAAAGCACTGAAGGTAACATTAAATCTGTATATTTTATTTTTAGTGTTGTCATATCTTTCTTCATATTTGTAATGACACTTGGTACAGCATATGACATATTATTCATACAATGGCCAAAGTGGCGAAAAATGGAACGTGAATCTGAAATGGATGGAGACCTGATTGTGGAAGCAAACGAAAAAGCTCCTCTCATTGGATCTAAAATGATTCAGAAAGAGAACAACAAAATAGGTTAGTTTCACAATGTTCAGCTAAACAATATCAGGGATGGGACTATGCTGATGGAGTAAACCTTTGACAATACCCGTCATGGGTAGAGGTTGAGCTGACAACAATTTGTTCTATCAAAGGACTTTTGAATGTCTTACGCTCGAGGTATCAGTGTTTTGTCTACCTACTACTACTTGTTTTTTTAAATGTCATATACCTCTTAGAAAATAATTTTAGAATGAAAATAACTATTTTAATTCAAATATATGATATAGATAAAAATGAATCAATTGCAAAACTGTGTATATACAACGGCTTTAAAACAACGACAGTAGAATACCGAAGGAAGAAAGGAGTGAAATTTACAAAAATCGAAGTTCAAAGACATGACCAAAACGAGAACACAGAAAACAATGACGTTAGACAGATGACGTTAGACACATGAAACAATGACGTTAGACAGATACAAAGCACATAAATAGAAATCACAACATTCAAAACAAAGGCACTCACAGTGTGAACTCCAGTGAAACTGAGATTGACATCAGGTGCTTTAAGTGAATAATTCAATATTGTAAAATGATTTCATTGAAAAAAAAACCATACCGGTATTTCTAATCAAAGACATATTAAAAAGCATGCACAACCAGTACAGTTGCTATATAAAAGAATAAAACCTTAGGTTGTTTTTTGATAGAGTGGGATATAGAGTGGGATACATGCTAAAAACCTCTGCAGCCAGAGACACGAAAAAGTGAAACAACTGCTGAAACAGATTTCATCGCTAACGACATATGTAGTTAATAAATACTTCTTATCAAGGATTCTGGACGGAAAACAACAATAAGAGCGTTGTTCCATTGCTTCGGTTTACCATGTATTTGTAGAGACTTTGTCTCATACAATTTACTCCATATGCTTTCATTGCTTATTGAAATTACTGAAGAGTACAGCTTTTTGGAAATATTAGTTTAATTCAAATAAATCAAATATTTATGATAATTTTACAGAGCTTTGCAGAGCAAGTGTTAAGCACTTTGTGCCACTGAAACTACAATCGTCATTGATTCTATGTTGTAGGTATAATTGGACAACTTTTGGTATCATTTTCTATATACTCAAATGGAGCAAAAATACTCAGTACAGAACAAGGAGCTGGATCGCTGACAGCTATTAATGGAATTCGTTTTCTGTCGATGTCTTGGGTTATTCTAGGTCATTCATTAGGATTTGTCATGCCAATCAGTGGTAAGTTAACATTAAAGGTACAGAGACAATATCTGTAACTTATGGGTTTCAAAGCTTTCATTTTCGTTCTTCAATATATCTCGATGTCTTTAATCAATCTACAGATTACAATTTTCAAAGAAGGAGGTTATAAAACTATAACTGAACAAAATTCCCTGTAATTTCTCACCCTTTGTGTTATACATGTCATCCTTATAAAATTGTCAAAAAGTATTTGCGAACTTTACAAGAGAAGTAAAAGTAAAGATTTTGTTTGCTTTTGATACAATCAATAGTGACGTCAAACGTATGTTGAATCATAGCAAATCGGGAGTTTTGAGTTAAATGTTCCAGATATTATAGCATGTTTAACCTATTTTAAATTCAACACCATACACTTTACATTTAATGTTAAAGCATTTTGTATTTTCTTTCAGATAATTTCCTGACGTTTTTTCCTCGTATGTTAAAGAGAATATCGTTTATGGCCATATCCAATGCTTTAGTTTCTGTGGATTCATTCTTTACATTAAGGTACATATATATGTGAATGGATAACATAAATACAAAACAAAATATTGATCCCTTTGCTGTTTATCTTTTGTAACTTGTTTCGAAACACGACAACATATATTTACAAATTTAATTAAACACGACATAAATCATATGCTTACAACCAAACCAACAACAGGAATAACAAGAAAAAAATGTTTGAAGCCGCCATTATACCATATTTATGTCGAAAAACTAATACTTTCTGAACAAGACATCATTTATTTGGTCAAACAGTCATGAAGAAAATATAATGAAAGACATAAAAAATAACATATAAATTGCACTTTATGATAATCTCGCTTCAAGTCGAATATAATTCCCACATACACAGGTCAAGCAGACTTTGTGCAACATTTACAAGCCAAGACATATTAGACCAAAAGGTATTGCAGACGAAAGAATTGGTAGACGGGTTAAAAACCATAATAAGTCAATATGAGTCAACAAAAGAAACAGTACACTGCATTTATAAATATATCAAATTTTTGGTTGGAAAACAATAACAACATAGTTAAAATATATACTTCAACACATAAGAAGTAAATGTTACGACAATACCTGAATGACAATACTTAGCAATACCTGACCCAAGTAAAAGCCAGGGCAAGGTCATTAGTACGGGTGTTAATATTGAGTAAATTTGTGTTCTGCATATACCACATGGCCACTGACTTTCAAACAGACTGACTTGAAAATATGTTCCTATAACGACGTTCAGAAGTACAAATGTGGCAGAGGAGTTACGATTATATGGCATTACAAACACGTTTTTGCTGCAAATAAATGTACTTAAGCTGATTTAGTATTAATATTAAATGGACAATAGTTGAACTCTTATTCAAATAATAACCAAACACCTAGCTTTGAGGTAAAGGTAAAGACCAATATAAGACAACAATAATCTTCAAACTCTCTATGATATTCTTTTTCAGTGGGATTTTACTAACATATCTAGTGATGAAAGAGCTTAAGAAAAAGGATGGAAAATTAAACTGGGGAATGTTCTACTTTCACCGATTTTGGAGGTAAGTGTGTTAAACTACCAAAGACTTAGTAACACAATAAGAGCATTATTATGTATTACGTTACCCCCAGTTCAATCTTGTTCAAACGTCAAGAACACAAATAAAAGAAACAAAAAACTTAATATGTAAAATTCTGATGATAAAGATAAGAGCCAATTAAATAACAAAAATACAATGAAACAACGGCAAAAGAATACCGAAGGAACAAGGGAAGCGATGACTACAAAAATCGAAGTCCAATGACATGGCAAAAACGGTAACAGATAAAAACAAAGACAAAACAAGGACGTGAGACAGCTACAATGCACGGAAATAAAAAGATAACATTAAGAACTAAGGCACTCATAGTGTGAACTCCCATGAAAACCGGGAGTGACATCAGGTGAAATAATTATGTTTTAAAGAAGAAACTTTAATGTCATATGATAAAAGTGTCAAATAAGAAATTGCCATGGCATTTGTCGCAATTTGAAACAATGAAATAAACAGGGATGATATGAAGCATCTGCAATGGCTGAAAATTATAATTACCTGCTACAACATGCCAGGGAACTACACAGGAAAACACAAATAAAACAAGAAACTCGGGGCAGCCAAATTAGATACGGCACTAGCAGATGCAAGCGATAAGGTTAAACAGGTTTATTGGTACTCAAACCTCCTTTTTTGTCCCGTTTTCCATTTCAAACCAAAAGTCTAAAATTAAACGCTGACATTTTGTTAAAATCTGTATATTCTTTTTACTCAAATAACGCGACCACAATAACCTAAATATAACCATAAATTCTGCACGAGCTTTGTATAATTTATTATATTGCAAACTTAAAAGTTGACAGCATCGTGTCATTGGTTTGAATGTTACTCGTGAGTACCATCGGCGTTTACCAAGACAATCAGTTCAAATCGCAACGTTTATGAATTCAAATCATAATTGACGGTGATGGTTCATCTCACAAATTATTCTCGATATCTCTCGCCCTGCATTATATTAGCGATGACATAAAAATCGTATGATCTACATAGGATTTCATTTCCATTCAACATAGAAAACCAAACGTCATTACGTAATTTTATTCTGTTAGGGGATACAAATAAATGAAATATATATAAAACAAAAAATGCCTACATGTGCATTCATCAAAGTACAAAATTGCAACTATTGACGAATACAACGTTGGGTAAAGATATCACCAATCTTCAAAAGTAAATTAATGAAGGAAAGATTACAGGAAACACTTACAATTGCCGAACATAACAATCACGTGCTACAATCCACCAGGGAACTGCACAAGAAAAATAATAAAATGACAAAAGACAAACATTGACAACGATAGGAACTCGGGTTAGCTGGACTTGGTAACGGCACTAGCAACAGCTAGCGGTAGGGTTAAACCGGTTCATGGATACCAAAACTTCCCCTTTCTTGATAACGTTTCCCTATAGTATAATAAACTTACAAATAAAACCCAATACAGGTAGACATTAAGGAAATTCATTGAAAGAAATTTATTTCAGATTAACACCCCCTTACATGCTGGTTTTGCTTATACATGTAGCTCTGTTTAAATACAGTGGTAGTGGGCCAATATGGCCTAAAGATGGAATGGAAGGCAGTAACTGTGATACGTGGTACTACAATCTCTTGTATGTCAACAACTTTGTCGATGAGCAAAAAATGGTACGTTTGTTTGGTTCTAAGCTATTCATAAATATCAGCTACAGTGATAATTCTGGGTATACCAAAACATGTCGACTCCGTATCTTGTTTTAATTTTCAGCATACTTGCATGCTTTAAAGATTGTTAATTTTTCCCTGTTTGTGCTTGTTTAAGGATGTACCCTGGTGAGGAGCCAAAATTTTAAAGTATAATTAATTTTTTTTTCAAACCTTAATTTTTGCAATTTTCTTACCCTATAAACTCAATATAGAAAGATAAATTCATAGGTTGCTGTGCAAATCATTTTGATACAGATGTTTGAAAGTGACCAATTTTACGTAGCACTTTTGCACATCTTAAGACATTTTTGCCCATTTTAAACTATTTTCATCGAAAAAATCTAGCTCAGAGTATTTAACTTTTTCTCATACTTTCTGAATAGAAGGAAGGAACAAATTCAGTCCCCAAAAATCATATGTTGGTGTTGATATAAGAAAGTTTTGTCCAATTTTTATGCTTTTTAGGGGCAATTTTAGCATTTCCATAATTCCCTTAAAATGTATATTTTCTAATATTTTAAACAGCTGATGGTTTAAACTTAATTTGCTTTGAAATTTTTTATTGCAAAAATATGTAACATTACTTTTAAAAAAGCAAAATTAAATCTAAAGTGCATATTTTTTCATAAAATGGCTTTTTGTAACCCAACCCCTATTTTGTGAAAGTTTGACATGAATTCAACAGCCATTAAGGCCATTAATCTTCAATTTGAGATTACTCTGAAACAACTTGATAGAAATGAATAATAATTTTTTGACACAGTTTAAAGATTGACATCAATCTTGTTAATTCATTGTTGTACATAAAATATAATAAAAAAGTAAAATTATTTCCAAACGAGATTATAACGAGACTAAAACATCACCAGTATACATCCTTAAGCTAGACTCGAAGAAATTCCAGAAAGATTTTTTTTTGCATTTTAAGATTTTTTTAGTCCTTTACTCATATGTCTTAGAAGTAAACTAAAAATGTTGTGTCAGCTATCATCTTTTATATTATCGGTTATTTGATGTACACAGACTGAAAATCTCTGTATTACAAAACTGGACACTATCACTTGATTATCGGGATACTGTCATTCTGTGAAGGCGTCACGTGTGGGTTGCTATGCAGACATCATTAGTGGTATTATTTGTCGTGTTCATACGCGCAATACGTTGAATGGAGAATGCATATAAATTATTACAAACAAAAAAAAAAAAAAAAACAATAGAAAAATGTGCTAAAACAGAAATTATTTCGAATTTATTGTGCATTGAGGTTTCGGGAATCCCTTGTGAGCTATGTCGTCTTCTGACAACTCTTGTTCTAAAACGTTTCAGATTTTATGGTGATATTAGCTATGGTAACATTTTTTTAAATTTTATTATAGAGTTCTATTTATCATTTTGTGAATTACCGATAAAAGAAAAAACGGGGCATTTTTTATTACGAATTAAAAGCAAAATGTTCTATGTTCCATATTTATCAGGTGAAATTTATGCTAAAGTCGGTCTTTTTCGGAGGCATTTGCAAAGAATGTATACGGGACTCTGACGACAAGTTTATTGTAAAGCTTTCATTAAAAAAATACCTAGCAGATAGATTCATTCATTTATAAGATACATACATTTATAGGCTATTTGTTTTTGAAAAATCTACAGGTTACCATGTAACTAGAAAATAATACTTGGCTTACATACAGCAACGTAAACCTATTTACGGTAAAAGTGTGCTAATATGCAGAACTTTGTCGATTATGTACATGTGTTTCTCGTCACATTGTAATTGCCGCGAAAAGAAGATACCAATAAAAAATCATCTATAGAACATGGTAAATATAGGACTTAAGTATCGGTGAACATTCTGTCTGGTAATGTTTTAACATTTGCATATATTGTGTTATTGTAAAAATTACTTTAAGTTTGTATATCTATTTTAGTGTTTTGGATGGGCATGGTATCTTGCTAATGACATGCAGTTTTTTGTTTTGAGTCCCCTGATTTTACTGCCCTTGTTCTTGTAAGTATCTAATGTAGTTTATAGCAAATTCTTATTAATTCTTTTATTTACTCATATGTAGAAAACAATGGCCAAAATGGTCTGATTTATAATAACAAATAAATATTTTAATTACTTAAACTGAAAAGTAACGCCGTGCCCATGTCAGATATCAATTTATTTTTTTAATGTGTAGCAACGAGCACAATTGGTGTAGCTGCACGTTTGTATCTGTAACCAGCCTTATATACCTAGACGACCATGTTTAAGTGCTACGGATATTTAGATACTAGTAAACTAGTTATAAGCAAAAATCGTTTCTAGATTTTCTATTTTTCATTCACAATTTTCATATTGTTTCTTTTTGTTTTTTACTTTTACAGTTTTCACGCTGCTGGTGTTGGCGTGTTACTTGCCTTCCTACTTGGAACATGGATTACCACAGGTGTCATTGCATCAAAGTGGGATGTTCCTATGTCAGAAATGAATGGGTATGCATCTAACATAGTTCCTTTGTATTCTGTTATTACTTCAAAAGATTAAAATGTTGTAAGAAATCACTAAACTGTCCGATTATTTTTTAGTAAAAAATTTTGTTTTAATTCTCTTCTTTTTTCTATCTTAACTCTTATGGAATTGCCATGTTTAGAATAGTCGTATTTTTTGTAATACTCTCCTTTTCAGCAATATAACAGAACAAAACTTGTATATCGAAGATGTTTTTATGTATATCTACTGACTATAAACTAAATTTTGTATAGTTCAAATGTAAACTTTTTTTAATGTTCACTACACAAGTTCCTGTAAAGACTTTGGGAAGCGTAAATAATTAATTGTCTTATTTTATGCTCATGCCGCTGATTAAAGAATCAAATTTGAATTGGATTATTCAATTGCATAGAAATTTGTTCTGTATTACATTAGACTTATATTATTACACTGAAAGCCTTATAGTTAATAACTCGTGTGCTCACTTATACAAAATGATCAATGTTATGACTTAGTGCTCCAAATGTTGTTGAAATTATTTCAATTTACGACTCGATTTATTTCTTTATTGTGCCCTTTTCTTTTAACTTTTTACAGTTTCAAGTTTTCAATTGTTGAACAGAATTTAGCATCAGATGTCAACGTTTCAGAGTTATTCCTGACTTGTCATTATAAATTAGATTTACGGGATTAAAACACATCATCAATATAACAATTCGTTTTGGAAGATAATGAATAGAAGTAGGATGGTCATTGTTTTTACCTTAATAGTTAGCAATCTATCCGATGTAAAAATAACTTTATATATTACAGAGGTAATAACATGAGCCTATACTTCAAACATGTAAAAATAACTTTATATATTACAGAGGAAATTACATGAGCCTATACTTCAAACCTTACTTCAGAATGGGTCCATATTTAGTTGGGATGTATACAGGATACTTATTGTATCGTACAAATTGTAGATATCGAATGAATAAGGTAAGTATATTTTTTATAATTTTTTGTACAAACAACTTAAATGTTTATTCAATGTCAAGGTTGTTGGAGGATGTACTTCTGATATCATTCAGTTACAACACTCAATTGTCAAAACGTCTTTCTGCAACATCAAAATCCCTGGTAAATGTATATATCATTTATTATTCCCTATTTTTACAAAAGATCCCTAGAATGTACATGTAGCCCCAGTAGTAGACAAACACTGTGTTTGGAAACTTCTTCATATTAATATTTTTCTGTAATGTCAAGATAAAAAGTTAAAATTTTAAGATGGTAATTGAATAAAGGTACATTCATATATTATGTTTCGTTTGAGAAATTTCTTATTTCTTGTGGTGTTACAAACATTAGACAAAAAGAATTATACGGAAAATGGGTTGATTGGACCTGAATTATAGAAGATTTATATAAAGGGAGATAAATCGGGTCCCTATTTTTGTTCATTCTTCAAACTTTGTATTGTATCTAAATATCTTGTGTAATTTGTGGGTGCAAAAACTTTATTCTACACGAATTAAAATTATTTCCAATCATAAGTAAGTAAACAAAGATACTATTTTTAATTTATACTAAACTGCTAATTCTTCATTTGACAATTAAATGCATAACATTTTGTATCAAAAACTGTTCATTTTCTTATATCGATTTCAGTTTTTAAATCTATTGGGGTGGATAGTTGCTGCAGTAGTAGCTTGTCTTGTTCTGTATGGACAGTATGACGATATTAACTATAACAGAGTCTCCACAGAAGTGGCGTCATTGTACAATACCGTACATAGGACTGTTTGGGGTGCTTGCTTATGCTGGGTTGTATTCTCCTGTGCTAATGGCTACGGAGGTAGGTTTCTTCATATGATAATATTTTTTATATATTGTTTACGGACTGTATCATTTAATCCAAAATTTCGATATTCCCCCTTATTCCTTTGAATTAAGATTAGTCTGAACATCATTGAAATAACTACTTTCTAAACAACGCTGGAGACAGGATGAATTTCTTGAAGGCTATGTGATTAGATAAAAAGAACAATAATGTTCCTTTGATTTTCCGCTATTATATGGCATATGTCTCGTTCACATTTTTCACATATCACTTATTATATTTACAGGTTTTGTGAATACAATTTTGTCATGGAAAGGATTGATACCGTTAAGTAGACTGACATATTGTGCCTACCTGGTACATCCAATAGTTATATATTATTATCAGTATACGCGACAAAGACTGTTTCACTTTACAGATCTTGAAATGGTAAGATTTCTGACTAGATTGTATCACTGTTATAGCTGCAATACTTGATTTTTTTAAATTTATTACACATAGTATAATGAAACAAACTTTAATTTCAAAAATTTGAATCTTTCATTCAGGCTCTTGTACAAGTGACTAGATACAATAGCAAACGAATAAAAAGTGGATAATTTGAAGGAGATTTGCAAAAATGTTACGACCAAAAACGTGTGCATTTAGCGGGTAAACAAAAAAGCATCAGAGCACATAACAGGATAGAGAACATAATACACACAACGAAGTATATACAAAGAACTACAAACTTACATTTAAGACGGTCCCATAAAACCCTGCGAAACTGGGAATCTATCGTCAGGTTGCCTGACAGGATAGGCCTTTTCTACTCCAATAGTGACAAACTTCACAAGTTCCGAAAAATATAACACCTTGCAAAATTGGCTAACAGTACAATTTGCTCAGATGAGCTGTTCTTTATAAACTTATACATAATATAATGGGATTCAGAAACGAAAAACTCTAACACAAATTAAAGAACGCAAATGGTAACAGACTACTTATCCTCAAATGTTTTGTAAAAGTATTACTGCATTTTTCGTTTTTTGTTTTATCTAGTACAGCAATGCATGTTTTAAATAATATTATAATTTTTTGTCATTTTTCCTTTTTTGTAGATATATTTGTTTCTTGGACATCTTGTAGTATCTTTTGGTGTAGCGTTTGTCACCTCTTTAGCATTTGAATCACCGATGATGGGACTAGAAAAAGTTATATTCAAAAAAGAACAAAGAAAGAGATAACATCTACATTTGACATAGGATAACATTAGCTTTTGCATAATTTGTCAAATTTAACTATGTTTGGTGTATAATACTCACAAACTTTAAGTGTAAAGGCATATTAATATTTGTCATCAACTCTTGCCACATTTTTTGGTGAAATGTACTTTTTTAAGGTTAAAATAGACTTGTTATAGTTACATTTTCAGTAATTCAATGATGAATTAGGTGGGTGAACTACGTTCTTACTCATAGATAGTGATATTTATTTTTATGTTCATATTTTATTTTATAAAGAAATATTTGTCTTTTATTTATCGTGTTTTTTATTGCTTTAAAATACATGTGATACTTTTTTTTTAGATTAAATTAAATGTTTTACAATATTTTGGACGGTTTTTTTTAATTTGTATTGTTAATAAAAATAAGGATCTTAAACCATAGACTCCCTATGATGACTTTTTAATTTTCTTAAATTCAGAGCAATTGCCAACATGATATAAAGAATACTAATGCATGTTTTTCAAACAACAAACCAAAACAAAAAAAAACCAAAAACAAAAACCAAAAAGAAAAAGAAAAAAAGCAAAACAAAACAAGATAAACTAGAACTTCTTCTATTGAATTTTTCTCGAAATCGTATGTAGTAATACAGCATGGAAACTGAAAAATATATGACAAAGCAAGTGAGAACCGAACCGTCAATCCAAAACGAACAATCCAAGGAAAATAATACGTATGTGGGTATCAAATAAATAAAAACTAAGAAATATTTATTGTTTATAGGGTAGTGAATTTATAATATCAATGGTTCTGAGCATCCTTTTAAGGTAGATCGACACTAATACACGGCGCACTCTATTTGCGCATATTACAACCCCCCTTTTCCCGTATAGCATATAGCAAAAGCAATTGCTGTTGAGTTGCTACCGGACACTACCGCAATGGACGGGAGGATTGGCATGCCATAAAACTGGTTTAACCCACCATTTCTTTTGAAATGCCTGTACAAAGTAAGGACCATTGCGATCGACAATTCTTCCGTTGGTTACCACCTGATTTGTCTTTTTGTCTCGTGTACTTCGGCTCCTGACAACTCTGTTAGGAATTTTGTTATTACCCCTTATTCAAATTGCATTTTTTTCTTGTACATATATGATTAGGCCATGCATTCTGGATATACGATTTTTGGCCGTTGCTTCGGTATTCATTTGGAAATTTATTCAATGAGCTCAGTAGAACATGGTCAAGAAAAAGCTTATATCCAACCCCTGTCCATCATAAACTAGACATGCTTCGGCAAAACACTTTGGATACTTTATTATATAAATGATCAAATTTTCTAACAGGGTGTTAAACTTTTTGTGCACGGTGGAAGCTATTTTTTCTTTGATAGGAATGAAATAATCAATTCATTTAGAGGACCTTCCCTACATTTTTATGTATTGCTTCCGTTGTTTTAGGGGAGATGATCAGAAATGAGAAATCTGTGTCCCAAATGAAAGCGGACATATTCAGCTAGATTCACTTCTTCCCGGATTTGACTATACCGATTTTGATTTTTTCCTGGATTTTATCACTTGCAGTGTGACAGGTGCTGTTAACAGAGAAGGACATTCTTAACCTTCCGGTGCGCCTGATGTCACTCTCAGTTTCATAAGAGTTCGCACTGTGAGTGCCTAGGTTTTGAGTGTTGTGTTTTTTGTTTCTGTGCTTTCTGGCTGTCTGGCGTCGTATTTATCTGTTTTCGTGTTTGCCATGTCTTTGGACTTCGACTTTTTCAAGTGCCATTTCCTTTGTTCCTTCGGTATTCTACTGTCGTTGTTTCCCATAGGGTCTTATTTAAAACTATTTTCCGCGCTTGCATTCCTGTTTTTGTCCATACCTGAATGAAATTACAAAACACTTTGGATACTTCATTATATAAGTGATCAAATTTTCTAATAGGGTGCATTGTTAAGCTTTGGTCCACGATGCAAGCTATTTTTTCTTGGATAGGAATGAAATAAGCTATTCATATAGAGGACCTTTCCTACATTTTTATGTATTGCTTGAATGGTTTCAGAGAAGATGATCAGAAATTAGTTTCCCATAAGGTTTACTTGAAACTATGTTTCGCACTTGCGGTCATGATTTTGCCAATGTCTGAATTAAATAAGCGATCTTTGTCGAGGACAGCAATCCAGTACATTTCAATTAAATAGTTTAAGGGTATAAAATAGGGATGTCAACGAGTACTCGAATACTCGAGTATCGCTCGGAAGGTACGAGTATCGAGTACCTAATTGGTACTCGAATACTCGGCATTAAAACTGTCATTCTCTTTGTTAATACGACTACCTCCGTATTTCAGAGCATTGCGCTTTAAAACATAATAAACTCGTTACTGGTCACTAGATAGACACCCTAGATAGACACTATTAACTAACATATAATGAACATCTCAGTTTATGCTATTTAAAATTCAAAAGCAAATATCTCCCTAAATATTTTTTTTTATTATGTTAAATTTCTTACAAGCGATTTCTGTATTAACAAAAATAGAAATCTGAAAAAAACGAAACATTTTTCTAATCTTCAATTTCATTTTCCAAAAAAAAAAAATTAGTAATAATAAAAATCCTTTTCACCCCAAAATGCAAAAATGCGAAAATGATGAAAAACAATGAAAACTGAACTCTTTGTCGTCACAAGTATAAGACATGGACAGAGATGACTATGTTGGTAGCTGTAAATAAAACAAACAACTTTTAACATATCAATTCTTAGCAGACTTTTCTTTTCGTCCACATTAGAGCAAATTTGTTACTGTTGCTTTAAAATGAACTTTTATTTGACGAATATCGACTTGATTTCTTCCCGATTTCTATCGACTTTTGAAATTAAAATGATACATACGAGGAATCGATTTAACTAGAATATGTAGGTACATGTACTGAGCAGCCAGATTGTTACCTTAAGACGCATTTACGACTCAATAGAGCTTTTGAATAAATCGGCTGTCTAATAAATGAAATGCCGAAAATGTACTCTTTGTGATCAAATAATATTCTCTCATGAAAATGTATTTGATTAAAACCGTGTTGTCCGGCCCAGATGTTTATATAAGCGTTAATTGTGATTTAAACAATTTGATTAATCAGACAAGCGTGTTACTAAACAAAAACAAGTTGTTATACAAAAAATGTATATAATTTCGCTTTAATTGAATGTTGTTTAATCAACTGGCCATTATGGTACACAGACAGTAATTGGTGCTCCTGTTATGGCATTTGAGCAATATTTTAGTTAAATATCATTGAATGATAAGAATCTACAAGTCCAGTAATTTTCGTTTCAAAAGATCACCGAGTACTCGAGTATACTCGAGTATAGAATCCGAGTACTCGAGTGGCATTTTTCATGCATTTTGACATCCCTAGTATAAAATGAAATGTGTTTTTCCCCATTGGAAAAATGTTAAAATGATGTTTTGCGGTTGTGTCCATGATTTTAGTAGATGAAACCGATATTAGCACATTTGGGAATTGACCTTCCATAAACAATGAAAGGATATATATGTTTGTTAACTTTTTTTTAGTGGTTTACATATATACTATTAGTAATTTGTTTTGCAAGTATGGAATTCTCAGCTTGTATTGCATCGAGTGCGAAGCACGAGATGCAATACGAGCTGAGAAATCCATCCGAGCAAAACACATTACTAATAGTATTTTTATCGCTAATTTTGTTATTAATATATACCAGATATGTGATTCTTTTTCTGTTGAAATATTTTTTTAGGTTGAACATGTAATTTTTAGTTAAATGTAACGCTTTTTTGATAGGAGTATTTTTTTCACGAAACGTCACGCGACTTCATATTAATACGCTGTTGCTAACGTTCCATAGAGATTGACGATAATATGTTCATATCAGCGCAGTGCAGTGATACTAGAATTATCATCGCTCCGGAACAATTGAAAATCAAGCAAATTAGCGATAAAGAAGATTATCACAATATGATTTTCTCCTTGGGTTCAAAGTCTTAACTATATGTTCTGCTTTCTGACATGTTTAGCGACATGTGTTGCTTTAATGACATATGTTAGCTGCGATCGATGTTGCTCAACATTTTTATTCTCTTTTTGTAACCCTGGTGCTTTCAGCTGGATAACCCTGAGCATCGCCCAAGTTGTTACTCCATGGCTGGTGGGGAGCAAGGGAGTGACCTTGATATAATTGTTGTAAAGAATACCGCTTAAGTGCACGCTAGGGTCCTTCTTGATCTCGCTTGAGGGGGTGAATATTGTTCACCTCTGGTTGAAGACCCTCAGGCGACATCAAGATGCAGACAGGAATAAAATATTTAACGAAAGGATATGGAGTAAATAAACATGAGACCATAACACATATGTTAACTCCAACTGCAATAATTTTAATGAGCTGTATGGTCATTTCGGAAATTTATTCCTCATCAGCAGCACTAGAACCCAAACAAACGAAATCCATAATTTCAAAAAATGTTAAAATGCATTAAACCAAACGAAATCGGAATAATCAGAATTATCAAATATAGCTAAGGACAAAACTACGATGGTGGGAGTTAATCCTT
>MJUU01050082.1:10054-25316 GCA_002080025.1 Modiolus philippinarum
AAGTATGTTCTGCTTCCTATACGGCACCCGTCACACTGTCTGTGGGTCAATCCATGATAAAGTCGTAACAAATAAGGCCAAACACTTGAAGTGTTGGAGTCTAGCTGAAAATGTCAGTTTTCACTTGGGACACCGACACGTCCATGTAAGTAATCGTTCTTGATAGAACAATTGTTTTTTAATTTTGTAAACAGAAATGTAACATTAGACTTGTTTTAGTGAGGTTGCAAAATAGTGTACATCTTTTTGTTTGTGTGTGTGTGTGTGTGTCTGAGGGGGGATCCAAATTTTCCAATCTAGGAAACACGGCAAATGTTATAACAAGATCTTTCGTTTAATCATTAACAAAATTATTGAAATAAAGCTATTTAAAAATTTTAACTATAACAGGGATTTTTTTTCTTTTGAAAAAACTGTAAAAATAATTTGGAAAAAAAATATAGCATTAATTCATTTGACAGCGTTTGAAGGAATGCTTTAATCGTTTCACTTATTTCAGTTAACCAGAAGTTATGTTCAAGGTACTTTCGCAGAGAAATTAAAAGCACGTGAGGGTTTCTGTTGATTTTCCAAAATGTGACAAACACGTTTTTGCCGTTTTAGATAATAAGTCGAAAATTTCGTGAACGCGACATTAATGTGAAATTATTGTATTATCGATACCACTGCATGTTTGTATGGTTTTTTTTCCTCAGACTATATGCAGTCATTTAGAATGATTCTTTTCATGTTCAATCATTACAGTAATACGTCATATATATTGACAAGTTTACTAACTATCATGCTGGCGTAGAAATATTTTGCCAAACAAAAATAAAACACGAAGTTTGTGACGCGTCCGCTGTTTTAAATTCGGCACTCGACTCTTTGAACTCGATACTCCACTTTTTGAACTCGATACTTGACTATTTCAGCTCGATACCCGACTTTTTAAGTTTGATCTGCACTGATGAGACATAAGTTGTCGAAATGCGCATATGTAGAAAAAAATTAACCGTAACTTCGTTATTTTGCCATTTATTATACCCCCGCAAACGAAGTTTGGGGGGTATATAGGAATCACCATGTCTGTCCGTCTGTCCGTCCGTCCCCTTTCGTGTCTGGAGCAGAAATTTTGTATCGTAGCACCTAGGATTATCAAACTTGGTGTGTGGATGCATCATGGGAAGACGATGTGTCGCGTACCAAATTTAGGTCACAGTGACCTTGACGTTGACCTTTGACCTTTATGATAGTCGACCATGCACGTTTCTTGTCAGGAGCAGAATTTTTGTCAAAATTGGTGTGTGGATGCATCATGGGGAGACAATGTGTCGCGTACCAAATTTAGGTCACTGTGACTTTGACTTTGACCTTTATGTTGGTAAAACCATGTGCATTTCATGTCCGGAGCAGAACTTTTGTACCGTAGCACATAGGATTATCAAACTTGGTGTGTGGATGCATCATTGAAAGACGATGCGTCGCTTACCAAATTTAGGTATCTGTGACCTTAACTTTGACCTTTATGATAGTAAAACCATGTGCATTTGATATGATGTAAATACGCTGAAGTTAATAATTCAGCTTTTGTCCAAACTACATATACTTTGATTTAGAACTAAATCATTACAATGTTTGCTGCATCTACTCCCACTTATCTATTATCTTATTTGTCATGATTTTGGTAGTTAATACCCGAATGAACAACTTATTTGTAGTATTGAGCTTGTTTTATACTGTGAGTGCCTTGGTTTTGAATCTTGTATTTTTATTTCTGCGTCTAGTAGCTGTCTAATGTCATTGATTTTCTGTATTCTCGTTTTTGCTACGTCTTTGGACATACTTGTTACTTGGCTTTGACATGTTTTGTTCATTTATATGAGACGACAAGAAAGATCTTTGGAATCTTGACAACTTTTATTACATTAGGATGGCATTTTCAGCATTTAAAACCCCCTTTTTACATAAAGTCATCTATATCAAGAAATTTCTGAAAGCCTGTGTATAGCTTATGTTACATTGATTCTCATTCTCCAGGGTATGTCGATATAAAAATTAAATCAAAGCTACGATGGAGCTGAATCTCGAAGCCCTGAAATTCTACATTAGGCAAAACTTCGTAGTCATCCAAAGAACTACTGCATACGTCTGCATGTATTAAGTTATAGTCCGTAATAATTGTGTGATTTCGCATGTTGATTTCATTGCTATTATATATTATCAAGCGCATTTGGCCACTTATTGCGATTTTAAAGGCGTAAAAACTTCTTAAAAGGCGACCGCAAAGCGAGAGCCTTTTAAGAAGTTTTCAGTCTTTAAAATCGCTGTAACTGGCCAAATTGCGCTTGATAATTAATTTGTGCGAAAATTCGAACGAACAAATAGCGATGTTTGTATTTTGATTTACTACACTATTTTAAGAATACACACTACAACGACTCGCTATTGATTTTTTGTAACTATGAATGGGGACATGTTTGACCTAAATAAATAATTTAAATCATAATTATAGAACACCAATCCCTAAATCTATTAATCACTAATTGGTACTCAAAACAATAAATACGTCACTGACTTTGAAAATTTATATGTGTTTATCGTATGTTTCATTTTAAACCAATAAAAACATCTTATAAAGATCAATGGGCGTGTTTTCCGATCAGACATAAACACAGCTATTCACGAGTTAAAAACGAGTAATTTGATTAACATGCATATTGTTTTCAGTTTAATAAAACAACACTGTATTCAACTCAANAAAATTAAGAAAAATTATTTATTTCTTATATTTAGAATGTAAGCGAGGTGAAAATAATTATTGTTCTTCGCGATACCGATAAAAAGATATTATCGCCGCCATTTTGTTTACATTGGTTACAGAAAAAGTAGTCCGCTCAACGTCATTTATCCAAAAATAAATTACTTAAAAAACCCATAGCGGAAGTCATCTCAGCCAATCACATTGAAGAATATCACAATATGCAAATCATATAAGAATTATATTTTATTGGAAGCACGAAGATAATCTTTTAGAGCTGTTAATAGGCTTGAAGCCTCATGCGGGGCACATGATTTTTTCTTGCCATATCAATATCTCTCAAGCCATTTCATGGCTTCGAGATAAAAAGAGTGAGTTTTGAAAATTGCAAATTTTCACCAAGATAATGAAATATATGAAATTTCAGTCTTTAAATAGGGATTAAATTTTTCTCTTTTGATATAATTTAGGCAAAATTTGAATACAATCATATTTTTATCAATCAATATGCAGCAATAGGCAGAAAACTTCTAATTTTGGCAAAACATTTGTATGAGTAGGAGTAAGTCAATTTGCGCATATTTATTACAGTAGAAGTTATTTTTATTATTGCATGAGATTAAAAAATCTTAAAAATACTTAGAATTTGTAAATGCTGGAAAGGAGATATAGGTAATAGATATTTCTTTCATAACCCCTTTTCCCGGCACCTGAATTGGTTTTCTGGGGCTCCGGATACAGAGCTCCGGTACGCACCCTTGTGGTAGATTTGGGAATGCTCGTCTCATACTACAGAATGCCTGACCGCGAACCATTGTAGCCAAACTCTGTGTAGAAACGCCATTCCCCATGCAGTATAAATACCCCTTCTATATTTCTTGTTCAATAGCCGAGACTCAATAAGGTTGGTGTAGCAGGCAAAAGGAGTAGGTACGGAAAGGGCTTTATCTGGCCTAAAAAAATAGATTGCTTTAATTCACAATATTTTTTGTTGAAATAATCTATTGATATGGATGAACAGTATGCAGGAAGATTACTCAAGTATTGATGTACGATACAAGGATTTTCAGTGAAGAAAATGGGACATATTGCATTTTCGTCGAAAAATTACAAATTTGACCAAATTTGACCAATTTTTCTCAAGAGGAAACATATAGCGCATGCAAGAACCACAAAAATATTTACATGGGAGGTCCAACGCATTTGTACTAAAGAGATGGTAAATTGTCTAATTGGTCCTTGAATGCGCTCTATATTTCCGATTAGGAAAACCGAAAATATGCCAAATTCCTTGTATTTCTATAGAAACGTTTAAAAGTAGCTTTTACTTGACGTAAGAACTGTACCTACTGTGACGTCATTGGTTCTTAATTTTGTATTTTTTTTCTTTAGTGGAATCTGAACTTTCAAACGAACATAAAAGAAAAATCCAGGTGCAACTTAAAAAATCACCGAAATTTATCACGGGCCAAATAAGCCCCTTATCGCACCTTGTCATTTCCTATACCCTTACCAATTTTTACAATTTTCAAGTTGCAATCAAATCCCAGTTGTCACTTCAACCTTTATTAATTTTACATTATTTTGAATTGATTAAGGTGGTTCGGGGGTAAAAGCGAAATCCATCAGAATTTTTCAAGGTATAGTTTGCAGAATTAAACTTTAAAGATTGAACTTCAAAAAACTTAAATAAAAAGTGTGGGTCACGGACCATATAAGCTCACAATCTCACCAAAAATCGGAATGTTTTAGTTGAAATGTTAAGGAAAATTATCTTTTTTTAAAGAATTATTTAAGTTACATCCATGGGAATTTTGATTAATTTCATGTTGCTTTCTTCTGTATTGAACTTTCTAACAACAAAAAGAAAAATGGGGGTCACGGACCTCATCACGAAATAAAAATTTTCATAGTAATTTCTTTGTAAAATATTTTTAAAAAATTACCTCCCTTGTTCAAATTTTCATCTCTAAGAATTTTACACTTACAAATACTATCCTGAATTTTCCCTCACAAATGAATGCTAGACTAAGGGAAATTGGCCAATTATTCTTGTTTTAAGTGACGTATTTTAAAGATTTGTCCAAATTCTAAAATGTTTGTATATTTTTAAAATAAAAAATACCTTTCAAAGCGTGAAACGTGAAAATCAAATGGCCGAATACTACTGAACCACCTTGATTTGTTCTCATCCTGATGTAGCTCATATATTGCTCTCTGGATGTATTTTCTTAAACTACTCAGTCAATCGTTCTCTATTAATGAAGGATGATCTACACGTAGAATTGTTTTATTTTAATAATTTAGAACAGACATATTTTGTCTAAATAGCTGGTAAAAAATTCGTCTATTGCGTGAAGGTTAGGGCCATGATAACAAGTCTAATTTTGAAGAAAAGAATCTGAAAGCCGTTGTGGTTGGTACCTGTTCATGTACTCCTGTAATTCAATTAAAAAATAGCAAAAACGTCATTTATTGAAAATTACAATCACAGGTCATAATATACAAAGAGAACTGCAAATAAAAACATTTATGAAAGATAAAAGACAATCGCACACAGACAGCCGGACTTGATTTGAGGGGGGGGGGGTTGTCTCATCCCGAGATCCCGACTACTATATCTACTCTATCTCGAAATCCCTAAATACAAAGAAACTTAAAAAAAACTAATGAAATCCTGATTCCCGGTATATTTATTTTAATCATAGTAATCCCGAATTTTCGAGCTCAAAAACTTCCCATCCAGGCTTCAAAAAAGGCCCGGCCTCTTTATACCGACACTAGCGAAATCCAGCAAGAGGCAGTGGGGTTTAACCCGTGCCCAAACCTCTTCTTTCTCTTTTCCGTTTCTCTATAGTGTCATAAGATTACTATAATCAAAAATTTTTACACCCAAAAATGTCCCCACCAATATCTCAGAAATATTAACCCGCAAAAACCCTTTGTTTTTGTGAACCCACACAAAAACAAAATTAAGATATTTGGCACCAGCCCAGTTAAAAGATCTACCCATAGGTGTTTGTTCTATATCCTTAAATAAATCAAATAAACACGGAAGCTTAACCACCCGTTTTACTTTTAGTTTCATTTCAAAGTGACATTAAGAAGATTCTGTGGAGTAATAATAGTTTCAATTTGATATGTATAGTATTATGGACATCCAGTTTGTGATATTTTTCTCGTTTTTGATCCACCAAGGTGAGTTTCGAATTTTGCTGTATTTTCAAATCTATGGACATTCCTTACGATTAACTATGAGAAAATACATTGATTTAATTAAAGAACTGATATATTAAACCTTTTGTACTATCTTTAGACTTGACCATTGAAGAAAGGTACATCGGATTTACAAAAACTGATTAATTTGTTTATTCATATATTTATACAATTCTCATATGAAGATTAACGTGTAAATAAAACCCAAAAATTTTAAATGAAAGTTCTCTAAAAAGAAAACACAAAAACACATGAAAGTAATTGGTGGATGGGGGAGGAGGGGGGTCGGAACCCCCTTTTCTTGAAATTTTTATCACATTTCGCGTAAGATTTAGGCGATACTGACAAAACAATCGGCCTGGAACACCATTTTTTTCTGGAATCTCATTTGAACGCCTATTTTTCAGAGGCTGATCCGCGGTGAAAGTTGTCCAAAATTGGTCTTTGCCCTTTTTATCCCTTCTTCGCTGATGACATTCTCAGTTTTAAGTTGTGACATTTCCTCCCCAATTTGAGTACTATACATATTTTTGATCTTTGATATAGATGGAATAATAAAAAGTACACGTTTACCAATTAAATTAGCCATAATTTATATAAATAATTATATCTATAATTTTGTTTATATATATTTGCGTTTTATGGGTGCGTCGACCGAAATGATATATAATTGCGTTTTATGGGTGCGTCGACCGAAACGTATCTGGTAACATGCCATATATAAATATTTACTGTATATTACAAAATATGTTCACGCACTGTAACTTCATTGTCATTAAAATACATGTAGTGTAGTGTTTGACTTTTAAAGTTGACCTTTCTAAAAAATACCAAATGTTCAACAAATCGGAGTAATATTTGATAATGCTTTAATAAAATTCATTTAATAAAGTGACATAAAAAACGAAAGGAAATAAATGCAACAAAATTTCAAAGAAAACATGTCAAAATATATGATCTCCAAATTTGTCAGTTTAATATATTTTTTTGCATAATGGAAAGGAGTTATTTGAAGTTAATTATACCCTAGCTTTTAGGGAGGTATATAGTGTTTATGACATCCGTCCGCCCTTCCTTCCTTCCGACCTTTCGTCCGTTCGTCCGTCCGACATCCGTCCGTCCTTTCGTCTGTTCGTCTGTCCCTCTTTCTTTATATTTATGGCATCCGTCCGTCCTTCCTTCCTTCCGACCTTTCGTCCGTTCGTCCGTCCGACATCCGTCCGTCCTTTCGTCTGTTCGTCCGTCCCTCTTTCTATACCCAAAAGCTGGTATCTATTACTACTCCTAAAATTATCATGAAATTTATACAGGAGCTTAATTACATATTGTAGATGTGCATATGTGCTTTGTTTTCCAATGATTCCTTTTTACCAGATTTTCGACATGGTTTTGAATATGTCATTGACCATATTGTGAACGCCTGGTATCCATTACTCCTCCTAAACCACTGGTCTGAATTTCCTTAATTACATATTAATTATGTTTTTCATATTTTTATATATTATATATGTTTTTCATTGTTTCCCTTTTTTTCAGATTTTTTACATGTTTTGGAGTTAGTCATTTTAGCTAAATGCCAAAAGCTGGTATGCACTACTCATCCTAAACCCCTGATTGGAATTTCATGGAACTTATGCAGGATCTTAAATACATATTGTACATATGCACTATGTTTTCCAAAATTTCCCCTTTTCAGATCTTTTTTTGACAATTAATGAAGAGGTGGGTCTGCTTGATATCCGTAGCCCACAAGGCCACAGTAACTGTGCATGGTTAGTAGTATATAGGGACGAGCAAACTCACATTTAAGGTGATGGTGCTGTGGTGGTGCCGGAAATGACGTCACCGGATTGACGTAAACAGGAAATGACGTCACCGGAAGTATCGTGACCGGACGCGGAAGTCACGTGACCGGAATACGAAGTGTTTATGTTGCGCATGCGCAACCGGAAGTAGGTATTTATCTACTGTAAGTAGCCATTTTAACCGGAAATGACGTGTTTAAAGAGTGCAAGACCCCGCAGGACTGTGGTTTCACCTCAGTCCATGACGCATGCGCGAACAGAAGTGGGCGTAGCCCCATGTGTAAACCGGAAGTCGGGTATTTTCACTAGTCGGAACGACTCGGGCGTGGTCTTTCGGATGTTATCATTGTAGTATTTTCAATGTTGTTCTTTGTATTTTCTCCCTTGTCCAAACCTTTCTATTGTTGTTATACCTTTTCAACCCCTTTTCAGTATTGTTCTTTATATTTCAATTCAATGTTTCACCTAATATCTGGGCGGTGTCATTCAGCAAATGTCATTGTATTTCTGAGGGTGTCTTCTATCAGGTTGCGTTCGTCAAAAGGACATAACTCTTGAGAATGCCCATGGTTTTGTTGGTGTCTTCTATCAGGTCCGCGTTCGTTAAAGGGACATAACTCTTGGGAATACCCATGGTTTTTTTGGGTGTCTTCTATCAGGTCCGCGCTCATTAAAGGGACATAACTCTTGGGAATACCCATGGTTTTTTGGGTGTCTTCTATAAATTACTGACCAATCACAGCCGTCGAGACAAATGACTTTGACTATATAAACCCGTGACCGGCTCATTCGCCGTTCTTATTTAGAATGGCTCACCCACTTGCCAAGAATCGTGTCCTGTTTGTGAAGTCGACGATGTCCTGACCAGAATAAAACAGATGGTGACAGCAGAAGAGAAAGAATTTCTGGCCTGTTTGAATCCGCGTGAAAAACGCACAGAAGCTTTGCTGGACTTCCTCCAAAAAAAGAGGACCTGCAGCTGTCGATGCCCTTTGCCATGCTCTGATGTTGGTAGGTAGAGAAGACCTTGTTGGCGTTGTAAGGAACGAAGACACCGAAGTTATGGAGATATGTTGTCCAGAGCTGTCCACATTTCATTTGGGAGATTAAATCTACCTGGAAGTCAGCAGCCATGGTGTTACATTAAAGAATGATATAAAGACCACCTACTTCCCGGTGGTGCGCTGGATAATGTTGAGATACGTCCTCAACGATCTGGATGACGCCGTCCATTTTTACAGCATAACAGATATGCGTCGTTCGAGAGACATCCAGGTGGCAACATGTACGTAAGAGCAGAAAGTCCGTCTGTGTATGTTGAATTCTGGTACAAAGACATGGGAAGCATACAACTAGATTTTGAGCAGTTCGAGAAATTGAAAGACATAGATAAAATTTTACCCACCTTCCTACCAGAGCTGAATATTCGTGTTCCTTGCGAATTTACCCATCCCAAGATAGAAGAGGAGCTGTACTGCAGCGAATGTACTCCCAATAGACCAGACTTGGATTAAAGAAAATCAAGACTAATATACAAACGGCCCTTTTCAGGGCCACCCAACTGTTTCAAAAAAGAGTTTTTCATATCTTCTTGAATCAATTCACACATATCTTATGACAAACTATGTATTTGTTTTGTATTTTTTGTTTTTGTTTTTTTTTTGTTTTTGGTTTGTTTGTTTTGCTTTTTGTTTTTTATTTACCTTTTTTCTGTGCCCTTGGGTGGTGGTGGTGGTGGGCTATGACTGGGTGGTGGGGGTGGTGGTGATTTTAAGGTATCTGGGTGGTGTTGGTATTAGGAATAGGGTTTGGTGACCGGGATATAACATCTCTTTTTGGGCATAATTTTATTAACCCTAATATACTAAATCAGTGTCACAGTTCTGTATCAGGCACGTCTGTCTTCATATCCACTGGGTTGGGTTCTGTAGCTATCTTCATCCGTTTCAGTTCTGGTTCCCTGTCTTCAAACGCAGCTATAATTTTCTTCAACTTTGTCCATTCATATGGGGTAAGGGTCACACCTGACTTGGTAGGAAACAAGATCCATTCACCATTGGGAACAAAATACTTTCTCACACATACCGCTGACTGAGGTGCTTTGATGACGACGTAGATATCTTCTCCTAAATGGTACCCCCAATCCACTGGTTCTCTGTTTTTCACTCTTTAATCAAGTCATCCACCAGTTCTGTAGAGTCACACAGAATTTTCCACCGGGTTATCGATAAGCTGACTCCTGCTTTAGTAGGAACGTTGTCTGTTTCCCAAAATCTCAGGTCCACTCTTTTGTCCCATTCCATTCTGTTTGTTCTGCATATCGTCCTCCACCTAAGGGCATCTTCAAGGCTGTCTTTAACGTCTCTTCAGCACTCATCTGAGTAGATTTCTCCATGGCTTTTTGAATAATATCTGTCTTCTTTTTGCTAGGCATGACTGATGTGAAGTTCTTTCTGCTCTGCCTTTTATAGTCTTTGTCTTTTGTCTCCATGGCTGTGATTCGTCAGTTATTTTTGTCAGACGTCTTCTGATTGATTCCATTTCCTGCATTCCAATTGGTTAATCCATGGTCGATGGAGGTTTCTGATTGGTTGAATTTCCTGCTTTCTGATTGGTTCACATTATGTACAGCTTCAATCCACTTTTCCTAATTCTTCAATCAATTGATGGTGAGCTGCCCAAATCTCTATTGCTCCATCTTTGTATTCCGAACAATAGGTTTGAGTAAACACATATAATATATATAATCGTCCTGCATTGATGACCCCATCATCAAACATGGCAAGCACGATCCGCTTGTACACTTCTAGACTGTCCATGACGAACTGAATGAGACTGCCATCTTGACTTTCTTTTATGTTACCATGGGTTACTTTAACCAGTTGAAATCTAACCATAACCATGGGTTACTCTAACCAGTCGTCTTCTGTTAGGTAACTCTAACCAGTTCAAACCAGTTTGTTAAAAATAAAAAAGCAACAAACGCCTATAATGGCGGATCACTAAGATACAGTTGCCATATAGCAACAACGCCTATGATGGCGGATCAAAGTGATACAGTTGCTAACTAAACAATAAAAAATTAAAGTTTAAAATTCAGGTTACCGTTAAAATAAAGAATTACAGATTAAAGCAATAAACAGTTAAAAAATTAAAACATAAAAGACTTACCTTTTGGAATTGTATCTTTTTCCATGGGTAACACTAATCCTTCTTTCACCATTCTTCAACACTAACCATCTCTCTTGATCTTCAACCATCTTCTCCTTGTTGGAACTCTAACCCTTTCTTTTTATTGGATCTCTAACCATTGCTCTGGAACCATCTTCTTCTTGCTTCAACTCTAACACTTTCTTTCACCATTTATAAACTAACCATCTCTCTGGATCTTCAACCATCTTCTTCTTGTTGGAACTCTAACCCTTTCTTCTTATTGGATCTCTAACCATTGTTCTGGAACCATCTTCTTGCTTCAACTCTAACACTTTCTTTCAACACTTCTTCTTTCACCATTCTGGAACTCTAACCATTTTGTTGGAACTCTAACCATCTTCTTCTTGTGTATCAACTTAAACTCTTTTCATTTTCTTAAGTTGAGATATCCAATCTCTTGAGGAACTCAAGTTAAAGTTAAAGTTATAGTTAAGTAGAAGTACAAGTTAAAGTTAAAGTAAAGTTAAAAAACTCCAGTTCGAGATATCCAATCTCTTGTAGAACTCAAGTTAAAGTTAAAAGTTATAGTTAAAGTTAAAGTTAAAGTTAAAAGTTAAAGTTATAAAGTTAAAAAGTGAAAGTTAAAAACTCAAGTTCGAGATATCCAATCTCTTGTTGAACTCAAGTACAAGTTAAAAAGTTAGAATTAGAGTTAAAATTAAAGTTAAAGTTAAAAAACTCAAGTTCGCGATATACAATCTCTTGTTGAACCAAGTTAAAGTTATAAAATGACTAACCTTTCTGGAACACTAACCATTTCTTCTTAAACTCTAACCATTGATATCATTCTTCAACCATTATCTTCTATTTGGAACTCTAACCATTGTTCAGGACCTCTAACCATTGGTCTGGAACCGTCTTCTTGTATAACAACTTTTTAAAAAGCCACTCTGCATTTATCTGGGCTTGTGACCGGCTATCCCAAAGGATAGGCTGCATAAGCTTTTTTTTTTAATTTAATTTTTTTTTTAAATTTTGTTATCAGGAAACAGCCGACTTTTGTACAAAGTGGGCTGTTCATGCATTGAATGATAAGTCTCTCCACCTTAAAATACAACAGTCGGGAAACCTACCTTCCAAAGTTTAAATCTCCAGCGGTGCTGTAGACACTCCATCAGCAAACACTTTTCTCTTCGGGTGGAAGTCGGAGAAGCCAATCTTTTCTTGTAGGTAGGTGAAGACTTGGTTGTCAACTGTGCTGAAGCATCTGTTGGTACCAGTTCCGGAACTCTTCGTGAGTAGTACATCCATATACTTCTCCTTTGTCACCTGGTTCGTCTTCCTATTGATGCCCTTGCAACTGAACTTATCACCCTTAGTAGTACGTCTTGCTGCACAAGGCGATGAAACCATCTCCACTGTACTCTTCCTTGAACAAGCCTGGAGTCCTCTTGTCGTATGCTGCATGCTCTGGAGTGTCCTGTCTAGGAAACCAGTTGGTCTTCTCCATTTCGTACCGCTGTCTCATCTCGGGTTTGATCACCTCTACCAACGTCTCTGCAGATAGAGCCATGTATGCACTATCGGTGTCCATGGAACAATACTGGAAGTCCCTTCTGTCCACAAATACATCCAGGAAGTCGTACACTATTGACAAATATTTTGACTGATTTTACCAGAGTCAGTCATTTTTTGACTTAGAATGTCTGAACAGAGTTGAGCATGGCTGTGCTGAGTCTTTTTCAACACTAGATTTTGACTGAAAATGTCTGATCAGAGTTGGGCCAACCCATTTCAGTCAATCTCAGTCTTTACCTGTGTTGTAAAAGACTGTTGAGTCAACTTTGGTCAGTCATTCTCAACACTACCCGTGTTGCAAATGACTGATTTTTGTTGAGAATGTCTGTTCAGTGTTGAGTCAACGCTGATCAGTCATTTTTTAACGCTACCTGTGTCGTAAAAGACTGATCTGTGTTGAAAATGACTGACCAGCGTTGACTCAACATCGGACAGACATTTTCAACGCAGGTCAGTCTTTTACAGCACAAGAAGTGTTGAGAACGACTAATCAGTGTTGATTCAACGCTGGACAGACATTCTCAACAGATATCAGTCTTTTACAACACAGGAAGCGTTTAGAATGACTGATCAGCGTTTACTCAGCACTGGCCAAGCTTTTACAACACAGACAAGTCACTTAAAACAAAAGTAAAGACTTTTATTTATTCAATCAATTTATTTATTCTTTATTTAATGAATTGATTTTTTTTTATTTATTTATTTCATTTTATTTATATTTCAACTATTTATCTAATAAATTTCATTTATATATATTTTTTTTAATTTTTATTAATTTTCATATGTATTTTCATTGCTCAGACAAGTCACTTAAAACAAAAGTAAAGAATTTTATTTTTTAAATTACTTCAATTATATTTTTATTTATCTATTTAATTCTTTGTATAGTAATTATTTTTATTTATTTATTTTATTCTATTTATATCAATTATTTATCCAATTAATTTTATTTATTTTAATTTGTGTTTTCAATTTTTTATTTATTTACTTTTAGTTTTAATTTTACTTACTTATCTAATTTATTATCTTAACATTCCCGTCCTTATCTGTTCATTCATTCAATTTTCTATTTTTTCTATCAAATTATTTTAAAACTAAAATACGATATTAACAATGCCTTAAATAGGGAATACTTGAGAAAATGTTTGAAATTTTAGAATAAATTTTGACGAGACTAAACTTCTCCCGATTCTCATAAAAATTATACCGAAAGAAAAAGAAATTTATGTAGAATAAGCACATAGTTGTTCATTTTAAAGAACGCAATTTTAAATCTTGGTATTTTCTATTTTTTACAAGCTATTGTTATATTTCTATCTACAAGATACAACAATCCACAGGTAGCCACTTTGGTCACGTGACTGATCGATGACGCTAATAGTTTAACATGTTTGATTTTCTGGGGAGGGATTGGGCGATTTTGCCTTAAAAAATATTTATTTTCATGAAAATCTCTAACAAATTATTTATTTTTCATCAAATGGCATATCAAATTATTTATTTGCATTTGCAATAAAAAGTGTATTCTTCAAATCAAAATCAAATTACAATGTATTTATTTTCATGACAAGTAAGACTACAATATTTATTTTAACTGGGACCAAGATTAAATTATCTATTTACAAAGGCGCCCAAAATAAGGCACATAAGTGAGTCGCATCTATAGAAATTGAATGGCATTCATGTAAATAAGGAAATTCTCGATACGCACTTCGACCCCAGAGATATTGTAGTAGGCATTACATGAAAATTGGTAGTTATTTACACCGAGTATCAATATGATAATAATGCCGTACTATCAGAGGAAGTTGTCAGGTTGATCATGATGGCATTACCCTAGTGACCTCTTCTATAACAATAAAACAGAAATATTTTAGGGAATATGCCCAGCGTTTTCTTATGAACAACGGGTAAAATTGGGTTGTTACTTGTACAATTTCTGATATTTTTCTGCTTACATTAGGTTAAATTACTTAAAATACATGTAACATGTAATTTAAATCCCCTACCTTCTACTGTGTCTTCGTTGCTTCCGATGATTTAAACGAAAACATATAAATTTGACAGCTTGTGGTTTAATTTATTGACCCCGATTGAATGAAATTAAATGACCAATGCATAAAAAACGAACAGGTCGAGAAGACCGCAAAATGAAACTCCATCAATATACTAAACATATGTATGTAATTGAATATTGGATTACTTAAACAGTAAAGGGTGTACTAATACTGTAGTAAATTGACTTCCTATTTTTAGAATTCTTTTGATTACAAAAACAGGAAAACAGCAAACACCTACAATGGCCAGGAACTACAATCACATGCCACAATTTACAAGCAAACTGCACCAGAAAAACAATAATGAAAACAAGAGACAAACATAAATAACGATAGGAACTCGGGATAGCCGGACTTGGTACCAGCACCAGCAAAAGCCAGTGGTAGGGTTAAACCGGTCTATGGGTACCCAAACCTCCCCTTTCTCTATCCCGTTTCCCTATAGTATCATAAACACGCGAATAAATATACAATGTACGTATATTGTTTTTATCCTGCAATCATTCAAACCCTATTTGAAAATACATTTTCTTTGTGAAGCGGGACCAGGAAGAAAGTAAACAACTTCGGGCATTTTGGTATAATCCCAGACGTCATTAGAGAATTTACACTGTGACGTCAAAGTATTCGGGGTTTTCAAACCAGTCGCCTGTCTTTTCTTCCTTCAAAATCGTGGACCGGTTACCAGTCTACCCTACGAATACGAAAAAAAA
>MJUU01050082.1:25975-39582 GCA_002080025.1 Modiolus philippinarum
GGGATTCCAATGACCTGATGATAAACAATGGTGCCGAAACGAACATAAATGTTGTCTAGCAAGAGATTCAGTGCCTTAATCATATCATCACATGTCCAGGAGCAATAATTGTTGTAAGAGATATTGGAGAAGAATCCTTGCGTTTTGTTGCAGCAAATAAACTGAAGACCCGAAAATTTAAAAGACCATTTAATAAGTTCACCCAATTTAGATTTAATCAAATTATGCGGAAGGGTTGTATAAAGTGTAGAAAAATCATAACTGTCAATAGATGAAACTGGTCTATCTATAGATTGTAATTTATCTAAAACTTCAATAGAATTTTTTACACTCCAAAAGTAATTTACACCAGAGTTTTGATATGTTTTCTCACAATAGTTTTTGACTAACTCCTTTATACAAGTGAGTGCACTGGTTAAATTGATGGACAAATTTGTGGTAGAACAATTACTTGAAGCCGAAATGAAACGATGTTTGTAGGGATTTTTGTGAAGTTTAGGAATCCAGTACATAGTAGGTAGGGTGTTATCTTTAGGTGGAACTTTGAGTGTTTCTGTATCCTTGTAATGTTGTGTGGTGAGCGTTTTCTCGTCATAATTTGTACGTTCAAAAGTGCTAGACTTTGCCAATTCGTTTTTTTTTGGACATCAATATAGTATTTTTTTCAGATGATGGCAACGTTTTTTGAAGCTTTGTCGACAGGTGCAAACACATATTTCTCACCAATTTCTTTCAGTTTGGACTTAATTCTGTTAACAGACAGCTTAGGTGGTGACTCATAATAATTTTCTTTATAGAAATTAATTTTGTTGGTGACTTTACTAATGATTTTATCTTTAAACATATTAAGAGCATGTTTGTCTGCACTTTCTCGTTTGCACCATTTTATACAATAGTTGGTTACCGAGTCTTTAATAATGTCGAAACAAGCTCGCCAGTTTATTTTCGAAGGTGGGCGATATTTAGGCCCTTTTCTAAAGAATCGTCTAACTTCTTTGTCTACAATAATGCTCAAGTCCCCCGTTAATATATGCCCACAAGGGTCATAGCGATAAGGCGAAGTGGAACAGTCACAGCTGTTAGGGTAGTTCTTCTCGAAATTAGCATCACAGGTAATAGAAGAGTAATTGAAAAAAAAAATACTTCTAGTAGGTTTTTTGTAAGTAAAGGGGATGACAGGCATATCTGAGTCTGTTCACCGGTGGATCAAGCCTATGTAAAAACAAACTTCAGTCATTTTTTTGTTAATCTTTTTGTTAATATGTGTCTAACTTCTGCACGAATATTTTTTTCTAGAAAAGGAGTGGTTTCAAACTTCAGGACACCCTCTGTATCCGCCAGTGCTGTTGTTGCCTTGCAGTTCAATATATAAACCAAAATAATCTAACAATCAATAACTGCACTGTCAGAACAGGGACAGCAATGTATAGTCCCTGGTTACAGTAGGCAAAATTGGAAATTTGTAAAAACCTCATACAACAAAGCAACAATTATTATTGCTACTTATTATCTCAAAAGGTAAAGATAAAATGGAAAAGTTATAATTCGTTTGAGATGATATTATATTCACTAGTGCAAATAAAAATATGTAAAACAAAGAAGCACAACTATTACATATGCCAAGTGGGGCTAACGTGTCTGTATTTCACAGTATTTACATGCATTTAAAGTCACCAAGCCAGGCAAGACATACTTTGCACAAATTGTTTTTCTTCTAAATAGCTAACCTTTTACCTTTTGAAATCAACAAGACAAGTTGTGATCAAAAGATATTATAATAAGCTTTCCAATATTTGACACATTTAGACATTACATGTATAGCACCAACCGTTACAGACATAGATATTAATTTACAAGTATACGTGTTTAAATGTCTCTGCTACACAGAACATATGCAATACACAATCGTCGGTGCTTATTATTTACTAGATCAACCAGTAAACGAAAAATGGAACTATTACAGGTCAAAATTGGCCATTACATACATATCATGGGCGGACACAAAATTTGGAAATCACACAAAATAATCAATTATGTGTTGTGAAAATAAAAGTTGTCTATATTTAATGACTAAACATGTTTTTATGACTGTTCAAAGTATCGCTTTCGATTAACAGTTGTTATGATAAAAGTTCGTATGTTGTTTACTTTTTAATTGCCGGTATCGCAATAAAAATTATTTGACTTCTCAAGTTAATTTTATAGTCTTTGATAAGTAAAACTGGATTAAATACTCTATGATACTTCTTATCAGATCAGTTAGAGTCTTTTCATAAGTTTAATTGCTTACTGTGTCGTTAATGAGCTGTTAAATAATCGTAAAACCTTTATATCGTTGTTAACACATGTCGTGTTTACATTTATTTTATTACAGAGTTATCTACCTTTAAATTAGGCGCGAAAGTTTAACGTTCAGTTTAAGTGCAGTTTATGACGTAATTTTAACGCTGAATTAGTTCTGCTTTGGATTTTTAACGGGACAAGGTGGGTCTATTGACAGAGGAATTTTTATGAGAGGATTTTAAGAATAACTATATTTTCTAAATTATCCGGGCATTATTTGGCAGTAATTGACATTTTATAGACATTTCAGTGAATTTTATTTGGATTTTAGTAAAGTTTTATCCTATATTGCAGGTTCTGTTAGACAAGAGATTTGATGTCTCAGGACTGAATTCTGTTTAATTTAGGTTCCAAATTATTGGGTTAGATCTTTAATGAAGGAATTATTTCCTGAGATCTTTTAAGTTTAATTGAGAAAGGGATGAATTTCCGCAAGTTGGATTAACCCTTTCTATTGTGAATTTCCCATGTAATTTGGGGAGAAATTATTATTGTCAAAGTTAATTAGACAAGTGCTAACGTTTTGACTTTTTGAAATGCAGTGATACATACATTTTGTAAATTGTTCTAAATTGAAGTAACATTACTACTGCATAACAAATTATATATTTTAGCACTTCTTGATTTTTATACAATATTTTAACCAGTTGTGTAAATGTAGGGTAAATGTACATGACCGTTCGGCATACCCCATTTCCGCAACATATGCAAAAGAGTATAAGGAGATTTAAACCTCACAATCAGCCCGATGGACAATAACGCCGAGATAGAGACGTGTACTCTTGAAGAGTTGAGTGGCTGTAAATATTAGGATTGATGAAAATATTGGCTTTATAACGAATTCGAAAGTGTGAAATGCAGTATTGTTAATTGTTAAAGAATACAAATGTACTAACCGTGATAATAATTTTGTTCGATTTGTGTTTTACTTTCTGTACGGGAGAGTCATAGTTTCGGAAATTAAAGTAAAGAAAACAAAAATCTAATTATCTAAAAATTTTTATTCTGAAGAAACGTGACGACGAGCTGGTCTACAAAAAATTTTAACACATATCATTTAAACATTTTGGCTATACTCACAAAATCAATCCAGGTCATAGGTATGGTCTGGCCGTGTTATATGTATATTCATATATTAAGTTTTAGTTTGTCCTTACATTTTTGCAAAAAAGAAAAAATAGATACATGAACGAATAAACAGATAAGGTCAGGAAGGTGAACAGTTATTCTAAATAACAATGAAGAAATAAATAATAAAAAATATAAATAAAATTAAATAAAAAATGAAAATACAAATGGAACTAAATGAAAAAAGTATAAATGCATGAAATTTATTAGATAAATAATTAAAATATAAATAAAATAAAATAAATGAATAAAAAAATAAATAAATTGATTAAATAAATGAAAATCTTTACTTTTATTTTAAGTAACTTGTTTGTGTTGTAAAAGCCTGGCCAGTGTTGAGTAAACGCTGATCAGTCATTCTAAACGCTACCTGTATTGTAAAAGACTGATATCTGTTGAGAATATCTGTCCAGCGTTGAATCAACACTGATTAGTCGTTCTCAACACTTCTTGTGCTGTAAAAGACTGACCTGCGTTGAAAATGTCTGTCCGACGTTGAGTCAACGCTTGTCAGTCATTTTCAACACGGATCAGTCTTTTACGACATAGGTAGCGTTAAAAAATGGCTTTGACTCAACACTGAACAGACATTCTCAACAAAAATCAGTCATTTACAACAAAGGTAGTGTTGAGAATGACTGACCAAAGTTGACTCAACACTGGTAAGTCTTTTACAACACAGGTAAAGACTGAGATTGACTGAAATGGGTTGGCCCAACTCTGATCAGACATTTTCAGTCAAATCTAGTGTTGAAAAAGACTGATCAGCGTTGAATCAACTCAGCACAGTCATTCTCAACTCTGTTCAGACATTCTAAGTCAAGAAACGACTGACTCTGGTAAAATCAGTCAAAATATTTGTCAATAGTGGTAATAAAACTCCAGCATTCTCATCTCGTACTGGTACACAAAGAATCCAATCTGCAGGGGAAGGTCCAGATGGATGGTCTTATTGCTCATCTCCAACTCGAACGTTGTCTCGTCCAGCTGATTACATCTCCGGAAGGATGGGTCCACCAGATGTCGACTAACTTGCGTGTCCTGGCAAAACAGCACATCAGTATGGCGCTCCTTGTTGGTCACCGTCTTCCCATAGGATGAGTTGCCTTCCAATTTCATCGTCTCAGCTACGATCTTCTTGTTGGGATCTGCATCTCCGGCTCTTCTGGCATCACTGACTTGGTCACCAAACTTTTGGAAACATCTGGCTGGGGTTAACTCCACCACTTGATGAATCTTCGTCACCTTAAAACCATGTTCCACATACCATTTTAGCAACGGCGTGATGATCAGGATCATCTCCCCAAACATGCTACCAATCAAACTCTTTCTCTTCTGGTTCATGATCCCTCTCTCCTCAGCATAAGTCCGCATGTGGTCACCATTATCGTCTCTGGACACTTCCATATTCTTGAAGATGGGAGGCATCTCTGCAAACTTCGCCTTCAGGTCGTCGGGAACTTCCAAGTCGACTTCCACAGCACCAAAGATCCGGCCATCTATCATCGCTTCATACACTGACTGCTCTGACATCTGCACTTCCCATCACACGGTCTCTGTCTGTTATTCACAAAATCTGCCACAGCTGGATCGTCCTTTTTCATCTTCTCCCATTCCCATTCCCATATTTGTGTAACACCATAACCATTGTCCACCAAGTACTGGATCTTCTGCTGGATTCGCTGGTACCGTTGTTCCTTCGTCTGGCCATCTTCGTCTGTCTTCCCCTGGTTCAACTCACAATTATGTCCGTGCCAGTTACAGCCCTGGAACTCGTTCACCATGTTGGTATCCTTCACATAACCATCTACAGGCAATCTTCTTATCCCAATCAACTACTCTTTGTCGTTGCCCTGGTGTCTGATGTGGTAACCAGTCTGCTGAGCTTCCCATTCCAACCAGTCGATGGCCATCCTCTCGTTTCTTCTGGCAGTCTCTCTCCGGAACCCGATTTCGCTCTTCCGACGAACAAAATGTCCAGTTGGCATCTCATTCATGATACACGACAGGTACAAATGTACAGGGCGTTGGCATCGTATCCGATGATCTTCTTGCAGGTCTTGGGCTCCTCGTACTCTGTCGGTCTAATGGTGGTGACATCTCTCTCGTGATATCTGTGGAAGACGATGCTAGGTCCTCCCACGATGTTGCTCTTGAACAACTGGTACAAGTCTTTGTTCTTTTCATCTTGCAAGGTGAAGTAGCTCTCCAAGTCCTGGAACATATACTTCAACGTCAGCCCTGGTACGCTGATTCCATCCTTGAAGATATCCACGTTCTGGGTGTGGTAGTACTGGTACATCCGCTCGATGGCTTCCAACAAAGGCTCTACATCTTTGTTGTTGTACCAAACCAGGAATTCCCTAATGCTAGTCATGTGCTGGTCTTTCCACACTCTCTGGCACAGCTGGTAATCTTCATCTGTAATGTTACTGTTCTTCAACCTGCTGAAGAAGGCACCTGGCGCCGGCAGCTGGTTCACCTCCGATTCCGCCAAGGACGTCATCTACTCGTCATCGAAAAATCCCTTCTCCACCGTACAACCATACGCCTTCAGGAACTGAATGTAGCTAAATCCAGGAGCCAGGTAGTTGGTGATATCCGGGAACTTCAGCACTTCAGTCTTCACACACATAAAGTTGTTCACCACGTAGACGATCTTCAGACTCTTCAGCAGTTCTGCAAAAAAGTCTATCTTCATGGCATTCACATCGTATTTGCCCGAGTTAAATCCAACCACTGGCAGCTCTTTCAGGTGGCGCTACAACTTCTTCTGTATCTTGTACAGGTAGTGCTTCTTTTCCCTCTGTTCTCTTTCTTCATCACTCAACCCATCAAAGTCGCTGTCAAGCCTTTCCTGGATCTCCTGGAACACATCTTCGTACTTCTCCATCAATCTTCTGTAGGCATCATCGCTGATCTCTGTCAGGTAGCCCAAACAGGACTCCACCGTCTTTCTGGAATCGCCCTCCGACACAAAACACACTGGTTCCGTGTACCCAGGCACGTTGGAACACACCGACACACTCAGCAGGACATGTTGGTTGGTCCACTCCAGTTTCTCCGAAGGTATTCTATCTGTAGGCTTCAACATCACCTCAATGTCATAGGTGGCTCTGTAAGGATAATACCAGTCTTCCGCTGCGATGTAGATGGACTCGTCTTCCAACTGCTCGAAGATGGTAAGATTGGTATGGTAGACACCTCCAGGAAACTTGTAGATCACATCACCAGTGCAGGTCTTCTCATGACAATGTAGATGTCCAATATGGGTCCATAAATGGTCACACTTGGAACACAGGTAGATGTGGCTGTCATTCTCCATATCTATGATGTAGCTGAAATGCTGTTGGTACAGGTTTAGGTTCATCGTGCTCTCGTAGCTGTAGGGTGACAGTCGTACCAATCTAGCTGCCACATCTCCATCGTCTGTCTGCTGGAGGTCGTACACAAACACGTTGACCTGGAACAACTGCTCCAACACCACCAAATTGTCCAAACACACACCCTGGGACTCTGCAGCAGCCATCTGTCTGTTCTGGAGGTACTCTGTGTAGTGCGTCTTGGCTGGAGTCTCGACTGCAGTAACTGCAGCCCCTCTGTGCACGGGCAAACATCTGAAAAAACACAGATCATCCTCATATGGCCCATGGCAGTCGTACATACCAAACCCTGGTTCCTCAAGAAGTCTGGCACAACCACTCTGGCACCAATAGAATGCTGGATCAGGTTGTTGACATAAAATGTCACGTTGGTCAGCAGGTGGACTACCCATTTGGTATCTGGTCTCTGTTACCACACATACTCCAGGACATCGTGTCTGCTCAAATCTTCGATGAACTTCTCTAAATCTTCGACTGTTCTGATGAGATGCGGCGTCTCAAAAAACCTGGCGTTGTTCTGGCTAGGATGGTAGTAGCGCAGCTCTCCAGTCTCTACGTGCCTCAGGATAAAACCAAAAGACAGGTTTATCTTCACTGCTGTGGTCTGCTGGCTGGCCAGGTACCGCATAATCTCTTCAAAGGTTGAATCTGATAACTGGTTCAGTGTGAAATTGTTCCGATCCTGGACACGGTTACCGGTCGCCTCTTCTGTCCGGATGGACCTCCAAATGCCTCAGGTACAGCGTCCTCGTCTCTGGATCTTCAGGCAACACCACTGGTTCAACAGGACTATCCATGGATGGAGGTGACTCCACAGGTCCGAGCACTGTTACACCTGGTCTCTTCATCGGTGGTCTCTCCTTGGCATCTGGTCTCTCATCCAGGGCACGGTGACGCTCCAGGTTGTCCAATCTTTTACATACTTCACAGGTCATGTTGTAGGTGTGGGCCGCTTCATGCCTCTTCCTGGAATTTGGTCTGGTGAACACCTGGTCACAAATAATGCAGCTGTAGGTCTGCGCAGACCCGGACGTGATAGAAGACACCGGGTGTCTTCGCTCAGGTCCGCACTTCCGGCTTCCAGTTTTTCTGCGCAGGTGGATTGAGCATGTACAAAATTCCTGATTGGTCAATTCAGGGGGTATTCTCTCTCACGTCCGAACTTCCGGTCCAAGATGGCGGACAAATGGCGGGGCCATCTCAAAATAAATGAAATACATGGGGAATGTCTCAAACATATATAAAATAGATACTAAGGTTAAAAGGAGGGGGAAATGGGAGGGAACATGACAACAGAAAAAGGGAGATAATTTGGCAGGAAATCTAAAAATAGCAGACGACAGAATAACAAAAGGGTGGGAAACTGGAAATCACTCTAAGAATTTGATAAAAAAGGCGGGAAAGCTAAAAATAGCAGACGACAGGATCAAAAAGAGCGGGAAAGGGGAAATCACTCTAAGAATTGGATGAAAAAGGAAGATAATTGTGTAATTAGGTAGGAAATAGTATTGAAAAGGCAAAAGCAGACGACACTATAGAAATATCGTAGGAAAGGAGAAATCACTCTAAGAATTGGATGAAAAAGGGAGATGATAAGTAAAGCAAGAAAACAAAATGGTAATAGCAGACGACAGTATAGAAATATGGAGGGAAAGGGAAAATACCTCAAAGAATTGGATGAAAAAGGGAGATAAGTTTGGAATAGGGTAGGAAATACTAAAAAAATGGCAAGAGCAGACGACAGTATAGAAAATGGACGGGAAAAGGGAAGACTTGGATGAAAAATAAAGATTATTCTAAAATAAGGTAGAACATAACAAAATCACACATGAAAAAGGTTAGTCAAGATGACATTAGCAATTGGATGAAAAAGGAAGAAATACAAAGAACAATACTGAAAAGGGGTTGAAAAGGTATAACAACATTTAAAAAGGGTAAGATATAAGTCTGAACATTGGATTGAAATACAAAGAACAATACTGAAAAGGGGAACGAAAGAAGAAATAACTAAAAATTGGTTGTAAAAGGAAGAAAATACAAAGAACAACATTGAAAAGGGTAGAAAATACAAAGAGGAACATTGAAAAAGGGGTATAATACAATGAAAAATTCCGAAAGACCACGCCCGAGTCGTTCTTACTAGTGAAAATACCCGACTTTCGGTCTATACTTGGGGCTTCGCTCACTTCCGGTCGCGCATATACACTGTAGTAAGGTCATACAACACCCCTGCGTGGTCACGTGATGTTCCAACACATCATTTCCGGTTAATATGGCTACTTACAGTAGATACACACCCACTTTCGGTCTACAGACACGCCCACTTCCGGTCGTACACACACTTTCGGTCTACAGACACGCCCATTTCCGGTTGCACATGCCTCATGGAATTAGGATATACAAAACTGCGGGATCTTGCACTCTTTCAACACGTCATTTCCGGTCAATATGCCCGAATAGGGCTTCAATTAAGACCACTTCCGGTTTACAACTTGGGTAACGCCCACTCCGGTCGCACACGCGTTATGTTATAAGGTCATACGAGACTCTTGCAGGGTCACGTGTTGTTCCAACACGTCATTTCCGGTCAACATGGCCGTATAGGGCCTCAAATAGGGCTACTTCCGTTGCGCATGCGCATGCTCTTCCGGTCACGTGACTTCCGGTGACGTCATAGCGGGTTTACGTCACTTCCGGTGACGTCACTTCCGGTGATCCCCACGCATCCACCACCTCAAATAATAATTTGTAACCACCTATATACTACTATGGTTTCTAAAAAATGTGTCGGGTAAATTCGTAAAATGTGACTTATGTATACAACTTCACTTTTTCGTAATGTACTGCATCGTACACTATTTACTCATGGGGGCGATAAAAGCAACATTTTCAAGATTTTTCCCCATTCATAGTAAGAAAACAAGATATTTTTGCATGTTCTCTTGTAGAAAATTCGCCCAACTTTAAAAATATAAATGAATAAAAGTCATGACATTTTCAACAAAAGAGCCACTTATTCACACGAATTTTCGAATAACATGTACAATCAAATCAGAACTCGGTACCTATATGTAACAGTTCTTCGGACAAAGGAAAAATCTAGTTTTATGTATAAAAACTGACTGCCTGCAGTGTGACTTATTTCATTTTAGGGATATTTCAAAATGTGGACATAAAGGTTGAACCAAAAGAGAACAATTTAGTAATTACATGCAGAATCGACCAATTAACATCAAGAGTTGCTATATCTGACGCTAAAGGCAAGCCAATAGGAAGATGCTACGCACCAGCGCGTCCAAGTAAATTTGGAACATGCAGTACAGAAAACACTACTCAGTACCTGACAAATAACGTCACAAACATAACAGTCGATATTCAAAACAAAGACATCAGTATCTATGGTATTTGGAAATGTGTTCATGGAACTAACAGGGGAATTGGTACCTTTAACATGACCGGAAGCTGTAGACAAAAAGCAAGAACTTGCAAGAAAGAAGAGAAATGTTCGGGTAATTACTTAATCAGTGAATGAATATGGAGTAAATGAACTTGAGACAAAGTTTTCACAAATACATGGTTAAAACAAGCAATGGAACATATGTTTTATTATTGTGCTTTATATTATGTTTAAGTCAGCATAAAGCCTTGTACAATGAGCTTTCTTCATACTTCTTTAACTACAGTTATGCAGATTGGTCCCATTTTTCAAGAATCACAGTTGAATTGTTGCATGAGATCTGTAGATACACAACAAACGTTTAGAAAATGCCTGGATGTCGAATTTAGAAGCAAAAGAGGAGGAATAATTACTTAATTTTCATGTGATGTGAACTCCTCAAAATTTTAATTTTGTGTACATGTAAAAATTGGCTGAAATATCAACTCTTTACTATGCGAGTTTATTAGTTTGATGTAGATATTATACAGTTATTTACTGACTCAGGCTGATAAGCCATCTAATTTAAAATACAGCTCTTCTTTGTATAAAATGAAAGAGGTCTACTTTGACTGCTAACCACAGTTCCAATTTTCATAAAATTGTTTTTGATTATAAAATTTGAAGTTTTATCTGATAATACAGGTAATTTTACTAGCATAGCAATTGAGACGTGAATACAGACGTGCACAACGTGTGTTTATCAGGGCTGAAATTTGGTGTAGTTGAAAGAATTATCTTTTTAATGGAGAAAATATACATAAAAATATAATAAAATCACCCTTAAATTTAGGTCCATCCGTCACCGGAACGGCAGCAAAAAGTTCTAAGTTGATTGATTTTCAAAATCGAAATATCAAGTTTGCAGTAATTACGGGAGTACGAGTTTCAGAAATTTTGTAATTAGAATTAAAATTCTGACCTTTTGTTTTGAAGAGCATTACTAATAGAACAACTTGAGCAAAAAATTTTGAAAATCCATGCAGGAATTTTTGAGATATAAGACGTCAAAATTTTGGCGGGAAACAGATCTCTCTAGAGGTTTCCTTCAATTTGCATAAGATGTTTATAGGCCTTTAAATATATGAAATTATAATTGGAAGTTGATTAAATTTTATGCACAGTCTATTTTATGTATTTTNAAGCGAATTATGACCAAGAAAATGTGATCCATGTGCAAAAATTTTTAGCACTGTTTGAATGGATAAAACCCGAGGATATATAATGCTTATGAAATCTGACACTCGTACTCCCTTAAATATAATTATTTTTACAATTGGATACACACAGACACCTTTTTTTTAGATCAACAGAATCACATTAGTGGCATTTTGGGCATTAACATTTTATTTTACAAAGTAATATGTACATGTAATACATCGGCGAACGAATATTAAAGCAAAAAAGGCATAAAATGGGCTGCAGTACTAGTATTACAAGTTTTTTCATCATTTCAAAATAAGCAAGCAAAAATTCATTTTTAATGGGATAAAGAAATATTCATTTTAAAAATTTCTCTGAGCATTGTGATATCAAAGAAGTAAGCTTTCTATTTTACATGAAATACGACAGCTGGTTTTGTTATGTGATGAGAAAGTTTGAAAATGAGAAATTTTCAGTATACAACTACATAAAACTGTAACTTATCAACTGAAAAAATATTGCAATTTTAAAGTTTTTCGTCATCTGTATTTAGCAGGAGAAAAATTGAAATTAAGGAGTTTTTGGGATTCTGAAATTTGATATTTTTACGATAAATGACAACAATCAAATTGAGGCGGAATGTGGGGGACATTTCTACTAAAAAAGCAATGCACTAAATTTCTTACTTATAAATATTTTTAACAAAGAGATTTCGAATTTTGATGATATGTATCATGGAGTAGAAGGCATCAACTGCCTACAAGAATGATTGATGTAATAGACCCTTTCTCATAATTATGATGAAATGTTTTATAATAACGAGATATGAATTCATTACAAGAGAAACTCTTGACTATGATATTTTATTAGTTTGACATAAATATTAGACAGTCATTTACTTGTTCATACTGATCAGTGTTTTAAATAAAACATAAGAAATGAAGTTCTTCTTTAAACGAAACGGAAAA
The DNA here is from genome assembly GCA_002080025.1 of Modiolus philippinarum. Taxonomy (NCBI): domain Eukaryota; kingdom Metazoa; phylum Mollusca; class Bivalvia; order Mytilida; family Modiolidae; genus Modiolus; species Modiolus philippinarum. Next base: position 38,377 of record MJUU01050082.1, read on the forward strand.
GTTCCAGGCACGGATCCAGGTAATTTGAAAAAGAGGGGCCGGTTTCAATCGAGAAGGGAAGAAAAATACATATTAAATACTATTTGATGTTTATATGAGAAGAAATTGCAAAGTAAACTGTAAAAAAAAATCCACCTTAACTTGTAAAAAACTCATCAATAAAAGAGACGATCAAATTTAAAAACAAGAAAAAATACTTAAAGATACGAAATTAGCAGTAAAACTACTCGTATGAAATCCACAAGATAAAATCAACAAAAAGATAAAAAAAAAAATTGCAGTAAAAGAAATTGGCAGTAAAACTACACGTATGAAATCCACGAGATAAAAATCAACAAAAAGATAAAAAAAATGCAGAGTAGTATATAGGCACGAGCAAGTTATTATTTGACGAGGTGGTGCGAGGTGGTGCCGGAAGTGTTGTCACCGGAAGTGACGTAGACCGGAAATGAGGTCACCGAAAGTCACGTGACCGGAAGCGGAAGTCGCGTGACCGGATGTAGGAGTGTTTAGGTTGCGCAGGCGCAACCGGAAATAGCTATATTGGAAGCCCTAGTTGGCCATTTTGATAGGAAATGATGTGTTGAAAGAGTGCAAGACGCCGCAGGGTCTTGTATGACCTTACTACAGTGTACATGCGTGACCGGAAGTGGGCGTGTCACCAGTTGTTAACCCAAGTGGTCTTAATTAAAGCCCAATTCGGCCATTTTAACCGGTGGTCGGGTATGTTCCCTAGCCGGAACGACTCGGGCGGGGTCATTCGGATGTTTTCGGAAGTTGTCGTTGTTTGTTGATCTATGGTGTCTTCTATCACGTCTGTGTTCATTATTTGGAAGGGGACATAACTCTTGCTAGTATTTTTCCTGCAGTTTTAAAAGTTAGATTTTACCCGAGACTTAGGCTAGATAACTCGTGATTATTGATGTTTGTGCTAGTTTATATTTTTGTTCACGACTATGGTAAAACGACTCACGAGTACGTTCTTTGTTGTGCTCGCATGCTCATTTCACTTTTCGGTGGTGGTTGTGGTGGTGGTCGTAGGCTATGACTGGGTGGTGGTGGCGGTGGTGGTGGTGAGTCGTGTGAAAAACTCGTGAGTCATGTTAGCAGCAGTGAGTAGCATCATTTAACAAGAAAATCCATAACTGAAGGAGCGCACCAACACAATTGTCGCCATTACATCCATTAGAAAAGCCAAATTACCAC
>MJUU01050082.1:58865-89577 GCA_002080025.1 Modiolus philippinarum
TTCGATTGTGCAATATGCAGGGGCGTATATTTGCGCCGATTTTTTAGTGTGAACAAATGACAAAAATACCTGTATTTGACACGAAATTAATAAGTACAAATCGGCACCAATGAAGAAATAATCGGTGCAAATAAAAGAAAAAATCGGGGCTAATGAAAGAAAAAAATCGGCGTAAATGAAATGCAAATCGGCGCAAATGCAAAATTCCGGTATGCAGATATAAAATATAACGAAAAAAAATATGCAGTGGTGCAACAATAATATTTAAGACCATTAGAGGGACACGTGCACAACATTTTATTTTCGGGAAAGGCCAGGGAATTTTTATATGGATCTTACAATTTTTATGCCGCTTTTCTTTTATTAGACAGTCATTACGACTTGGGAAAGGAAACCCTTAGCTGATAATTATTTCTTCCTTATATTTGTTTATTTCATTATGTTCTTGTTTAATACATGTATATGTTTGTATTGCCATAACCCAAAAGGGTTCTTTGTCTGCAATTTTCAATAAAAATTACACCCCAAAAACGAAGTCAATGCTTATCCGTCCATTGGTGTGTGTGTCCTTGGACATTTTTATGGAGCTTATCTCGATAGCCCCATTATATTGTATATGGAATAAAGCTTTTATAAGATGTAATAACTTGTGTGTAATCCCTTTTGCAATTTTGAGCAAAATAATTATGTTTAAATCAACCCTCCTTACAAATACTACCAGAATGTTAGTTGTCACGTGTTTTCAGATTGACTGAAATTGATTCCCAACTTTTTAAAAACTTTATAATATTTTTAGATTTCTCGAAAACCCTTCAAAATTTTAAAATTTTTGGATAATCTTAGAATGTTAGTAACTAATAATTCATGTTTTGGTCTTGGTTTTTCTTGTTTTATTCGTCATATTTTGAAAAAGAAGTTACAGCACGTTTTTCGGGTTGCCTATTTCATAGACAATACCGTTGAATTGATTGATGATTATTTGAAACAATCTTAGTAACTGTAAGAACTAATATGAACTTTTACTAGGGTTTTCGTTGAAAAAAATCGGGGGAGGGGGTAAAGGATAAAAAATCCCTTCCCACCACCTTCAACCGAAAGCCCCTAACTTGAAAGTCCAAGATTTAAATCTGGTTCTTTGGATTTTCAATTTTCCCAAATTGAGAGAGCAAAATTTGTTTTGCTCAAAATATTTTTACTTTGCGGGAATGGAAACAAATATTTTCATTTTTTAATTGTTGTATCAAAGGAAAAAAATGATAAAATTAAGCCTATAAAATATATTAAAGGTCTGACATTATTAGAGCAACATCTTCATAAATAGTTATAATGCAGAAATAATATTTTCAAATCCCGAATGATTAAGAAAATATACTTCTCCCATGCAATGAAAATTCTCGAATCCTGATGAAGGGCTGGTAAATCCCGAATTCCTGCGTAATAAAACAGCTGATTCAACCGCTCATACATCTTGAGTATTCCCATGAAGATTACAATAAGAATATCCAGGACATCACAGGAAAATATTTGAAACAAAAAAAAATGTAAACAAAAAATATGTTACACCTTCTTTTTCTTTTCTTTATCCCCAAATCATGCTTATTAATAAGAAGTGTCCTTAAAATACAGTGCCGTACAAAAAAATCATTGCTTCGGTGTTCATTATCGATACTTTCGACGTATATTACTGTGACGTCATCTTCATTGAAAGAAAAAAATCAAGCGGCGTGTGGCCGAAAAAGCCAATTTTTGTCGTTATATTCCAGTGAGTTCGGTGACCTATTGTTTTTATTGCCTTGTTGTAATTAATACAAACAACTTTACATGCTCTGAAAATTTGAGGAAAAAATCAAGAGCAGAATTTTCACAATTTAATAGAAAAGATAACAAAAATGTCTAATATTTTGCGCGGGAAAGTAATTAATCGTTAAAATAATCACCATTCTTTCTTTCAAACGTTGGTTCTTTTAAAGAATTGAAATCTTTAGACTTTCCGGAGTATAATACAGAAATCCGTTTGCAATTTCAACTATTATTACCGAAATGGCAAGGGTTTGAAGTTAACCTTCTCATTTCTCCATCTTCCGAATTTAGCTACTTTTCGCGGCGCCATAGCAACAAAACTAAGTCGGTGACCTATATTTCTTATTCTTGAAAATTGTTCCGAATAACTTAAAGAATGGTTATGCTAAGTTTCACGAAAAAATCAACAGCAGAAATGAATAATTGGTTTGGTCTAATTAATTAAAAAACAGTGAAAAAAAAATTAAAAAAAATTGTAAATGCAACACACTACTTTAAGGAGCTGTATTCTTAGATAGGAACAGCTGAAATAAGTACATCTAATCATACTGTATATTTCCTTGCAATATTTTTCAGTATTTTCTTTAGGAGTGTATTTAACGACGCCACATGATCGTATTTATAAAAATCGACTGGTTGAATTGAACTGTTCATCAGATGTCGCATCAGTCGACAAGACGGCCGAATTTTTGCTGAGTGGAACAACACTGACAAACATAAGGTTTCATAACGACAAGTGTTACAATACGTTTACTGGGAGAATTTGTACTGCGCAGTACTGTGGATGTTCAAAAGATGGACGTTCATATATAACAACTTACAGATCTAATGAAGCTGGAAATATAACATTTTCTTGCAAAATGGAATTTAACAATAATCGGTTGTCCATTTCAAATAAAGTTACCGTTTCTGTGTTAGGTAAGAAAACTGTTTTTATTAAAATGACGTCTACAAATTCGGTAGAATTAAACATTTTCCATCTATTACGGCTACCATTTCTGTCTTAACTTCCAAACATTTTCTAGTGTTAAAGAGCGTCAGGAAATAATCAAATTGAAATCAAACATTTTTTTCATATTCTTTACTCAAAATTACTGATTTCAACGAAAAAAATATTAAAATGGTTTCTTAGTAGAATTCCTTAAAACCCTGTCTTTGAGAGTTTTTTGAAAAAAAATACCTGAATTGGAATAAATAATTTATGCAACCCTTTTGTTGGAAATTACTGATGTTGGCAAAACTAAAAAAAAACTATTGTTGCGAGGTAGAATTTCCAAAATTAGTTTGTCGTTGAGAGGTTTAGGAAATTTCCAAAAATTGGAACCGTATTTATTTTAATTCTTTGTGTTCAAAATTATGTCTGCTACCAAAACATTGACTAAAGTACATGACTGTATGCCAATATTTCAAAACATTTACTTTGAAACTTTCAGGAAATTTTCAAAAGTTGGAACCGAAATTAAAATTTCAAAAGGTTACTGCATATCAGTAGGACACATACAACAATTCAAGTCTTCACGAAAATTAGATTCCTAAATCTAAAAATGTAACAGAAATATCAGTTGCATGGAGGGTGTAAAATTTGACACCTTTGGGCCTCTTGTTTTTCCTCCGGACCAATATCAAAATTTCGAATGCTAATTGCACATCTACAGACCATATGCAACAATTCAACAACAAAATGAAATTCCTAAATCCAAAAATGAGCAAGGAGTTCCACTGACAAGGTTCATCTAACGGACAGACGGACGAGCCGATAGACAAACAGACGGACAGACGAACGAGACCAAAACAACATCCCGCATTTTCTTCGAAAAAGTGCGGGGATAATAACCTGCACATAATGAAAATGAAAAATGACATTTGGAAAGATATCATGATTTTTGATCGACAACTTTTTTACTTCTACGTAATTAGAATTTGACTTTTAACTATAAGATTACATGCTAAAATATATATAAGTCTTTTTAGTTTTCATGACATTCAGAAAAGTTGGAACTGGAATTAAAATTCCTTAAGCTTATTGCACATCTACAGGCTATTTGCAACAACTCTGCAATAATATTAAATCCCTAAATCCAAGAAGTTTGTGTCGCATGCAGGATGTGCAAAATCCTCACATTCCGGTGTTTAACAAAAAAGACATATTGGGCCTCTTGTTTGCACCGAAACGAATATTAAAAATCCAAAGCTTATTGCACATCTATAGATTATACGCAACAAGTCTAAAACAAAATCAAATTCCTAAATCGAAAAATGTAGGAGGCATTTACGTCGCATGCTTCATGTGGGAAAATGGTCAATTAGGAGCCGCTTGTCTGCATCAATATAAAAAATCCGAAGCATGTGTGCAACAATTCCATTAAGATCCTGAATCCTGAGAATGTGTGACAGACAGATAGACGACACTATCATTCGAAAGTAGGATAAACAACTGAAGATGCCCAAAACACATTACCTTCTCCACTAATCAAAACGACCCAATGTCTGTTGATTTAAGCATAAAGACATACAAAAAATAAGGTCTAGTAAAATATTTACATGTTTGTAAGCATACATTTTGAATTTGAGTAACTCGCGATAGCGTTTCAACAGTACAAATTACATATTTCTGAAGTAAATCCAGTGTTTGATTGTTGGAAAAAACAAGGTCTATTTATAAAAGATTAAGTTCTTCGAATATCACAAAAGTTCACATAAAATGAAAATTATTCAGTCAGTTCTTTATTGCATTTTTGAAAGTACTTCATTTCTTGTTAATCGGTATTTTCTAAACGATGCATGTAGAAACCAAAACGCCAGAATAAGGTCGACGAGTGGAAATCCCATGGCATAAATGGTACTAATAGATATAACCTCCCTTTTATTCCCCCGCTTCAAAAAGTCGGGCATATTGTTTTACCCCTGTCTGTCTGTCCGTTTTTTTTGTCCGTCCGCAGGGGTACATTGGTTGTCCGGGCTATTTCTTCAACAGTTTTTATACCCCGCCACACGTAGTGGCGAGGTATTATGTGATACCCCAAGTCGTGTGTCCGTCCGTCCGTCTGTCCGTCCGTCCGTCCGTGTGTCTGTCCGTCCTTCCGTCCGTCCCCCCGAAGGTTTCCGACTGATAACTTGTGAACGAAATAACATAAGGTCTTGAAACTTGGTATGTAACTTCTTTACCACAAAACTCAGGCCAAGTTCGATTTTGGGTTCAGAGGTCAAAGTGGTTCTGTAGTTATGCCCTTGAAACTTTGAAATTTTGCGAATTTTAGGGTTTCCGACTGATAACTTGTGAATGAAATAATATATTGTCTTCAAACTTGGTATGTAACTTGTATACCACAAAACTCAGGCCAAGTATGATTTTTGGTTCAGACGTCCAAGGGGTTCTGGAGTCAGGCCCCTTGAAACTTTGAAATTTTGTGGAACATGGCGGGGTATCATGTAATGCACCATTACTATTTTTACTTGTACAAAATGTTATAGGATGTTTTTATTTTAACTATGAAAAAGAATGGAAATGGAGTAAATGTCAAGGAAACAACATCCCATCCTCAGGTCAAAACGACCCAAAACAAAGCATCTAGGGGTCATCGCACGGCCTTCATCACAATGAGGAAGCTCACACCATAAAGCAAGCCCTAAATGGCCAAAAAAAGTAAAAAAAATGAGTAAATCAATGGAAACAAACCATATCCAATAACAGATCATTTGTACATATCTAGATTTTAATTTTGGTGCATTTTTCCTATAGTCCGTGGGCTGGAAACACTCTCCGTGCAATCCGATCACTTCCGAACCAGACCGATTTTTTCAGTCCTTCTATATCCCCTTTTCAAAATAAAACATGTTAACACGAACATAACTTGCACGCATAGACAGTATAGGGCAACTTTTATAGTACATCCAGGAAAATTATCGTATTTTCGTTTTAACCTAAGTTTCATCTTTTAAAACCCATATTTTTTTTTAAAGATTAGTAATATGTTCTGAATTTTTTTACCTAAGTTAGGCTAATTTTATATTCTTTACAATGAATACAAGTTTGGGTACTTTACGCCGTTTTGTGATCTGGGGATACAAAAAATGTACCCCTGCAAATATTTGCGAAAATGGCGATTTTGGGCTATCAATTCCTATCATATAAACAACTCTCGTCATTTGATCTAGTTTTTATGCCTAACTTATCAGATGTGATACAATGTTGGAAAATAAAACCTTTAAAGTCCATAAAATTTTGTTTTTCTGTATATAATTTTTGAAAAATGGAATTTTTCGGAAGTTTAGACTTTTTCACAATTTCGTCTTTACATAACCGGATTTGACTCAACCCCGGATTGACTCACTGATAGTGTGACGGGTGCCGCTAGCGGAGCAGGACATGCTTACCCTTCCGGAGCACCTGATGTCACTCCCGGTTTTCATGGGAGTTCACACTATGAGTGCCTTAGTTCTTAATGTTATCTTTTTATTTCCGTGCATTGTAGCTGTCTCACGTCCTAGTTTTGTCTTTGTTTTATCTGTTACCGTTTTTGCCATGTCTTTGGACTTCGATTTTTGTAGGCATCGCTTCCCTTGTTCCTTCGGTATTCTACTGCCGTTGTTTTTGACTTAAGGGTCGTACAAATCTTAATATATATTTAATAATTGCCAAAGCAGTAATCATTTATGTTTTTAGTTTCAGACGTATTGTAGGTTCAGAAATGTCAAAATTAGCGCCCCTCCCTGTAAAAATTAAGGGAAAAATTTAAAATATTCAGGCTCTAAATGATAAAAGATAATGTTTAATGGGAAGTCTAGTGTGTATTTTACTAAAGCTGAGATGCAGAAGATCATTTAAGTAGATTTAAACTTTTTAAAAGGTCTATTTTCGACTCTTCTGCCCGAAATTGCAAAATTGGAATTTTCCGTTTTTCAGAATTTCTTCTGCTTTGACTTTGAGATGAAAATACTTCATGAAAGTGATATATAACTTGAAAATGTTGATTAAATATCGTTTCATTATATCTTAGCAATTAGGAAGCATGCATTTGAACATTTTAGACGAACTTCAGTCTCATAAATTACAAACATATTACCCCTTATCACACATATTCAACACAATTTATTTCATTTTATATAGCTTAAAAAGCTTAAACATTGTATAAAGGTCCAATGACATATCAATTTCAAACACCAAAATACATAAAGACTCCAACATATCACAAATACATTGTAAAATCATGTGCATGGTTTATGGGCAGATATTCAACAATTCAACTTAATTTCGTAAAATTATGAAATACTGGAAATTCCCATTTTTCACGATAATCGTCCAAAATATTCAATTTTACCCTTATTTAGGCGTTAGAATTACCTTTTACGATATATCAAATGCACCTTTTGCAAAGAAAGTAAAACATTAGTATGCTTTGTTCATATATATGTAAAGACAGGCATATTTTGGGGATTTTTACGTTTAATTCTGTTGGGGTAAGGGTAAGATTTTCGGTAAATAGAGTTACATTGAACACTCCCTGTCTTTCTAACCAGTGTTTTAAGATAACTTATGTATCGATTAAAACAATAAATTGGCATATCTGCAGATAAATCCTGCAGATTTGCCACATATAACGATTTAAAAGTGAATTTTGGACAAATCTGAAATGCTAAAAATTCTAATGTTTCATCAATTTTGGACAAAATATTGAGTTTAAACTTACAAGAAGGAATTAAAATACCAAAGCATGATAGAATTCATGAAACGCAGATTTTTCGTGTGGTGGTTATTTTTATCCCAACATAGACAACAAATTGAAAATTTTGGAGAAAATGTTTTGGGGATAAGTTAAGATTTTTGGTATTTAGGATCACATTTAACAATTCTTGTTTTTCTAAACAATGTTTTAAGACAACAAATGTATCGCTTAGAACAATGAATTGGCATATCTGTAGATATATTCTATATATTTGACATATATTAGGATTTTACAGTGAACTACGGACAAATCTGAAATGTTGAAAAATCCAATTTTTTACATATTTAGGGTGAAATTTTGAGTTTTAATCGACCAATGGCTGTTAAAATACCAAATGAGGATGTAATTTATGCAAAATTGTCAAATACAACACATGTTTGCGTGTTCTGGATATTTTTATGCGAACATCGACAAAAAATATTTTAGGGAAAATTTGTTAGGGTAGGGGTAGGGGGTGAGATTTTCTGTATTCAGAGTAATATTAATCACTCCTTGTTTTTTTTCTTTTATTTTAACTTTTAAAAAATTTTAATAAATAACATGTTGTTAACAAATCCCCTTGGTGGTACAACGATCCCGCTAAGGTTCTTCCCTGTTTATTAGTCACTTAACCAAACCAGGGGATTTGGTAAGTGAACTTACTATATGTGTTAAGTATACATTATAAATTTCAATTTCACAAATTAAGCAATTTAGCATTTCATATTTATTACAAATATTTTCACCACTCTTGAAATATTACATGCACCCATTTAAAATCAATAAATGTATAAAATGGATATTTCACACGTGGCTCCCTGTTGTGAAAGGACTTCCAGTCCGCAACACGTTTGGCACTAGATTCAAGCTGTCTAGAAATCCTTGCACCCCAACAGCAGCATGGAATATCGCTATTATCATAATAAATCACACAGGTGTAAATATACTAATAACTCGGCCTTGAAAGTATGATTTGTCTTACTCTCTTAATAAAAGAATCATTCAAGATGCTTTTATCTAAGCATAGATTTAATTGTTCATTACTTTCCTTACAAAATAATCCGAACACATCGATTTTTTTTTATTTCATTGATGACACGTAATAACTTTTATATATTACAAACATAACTACTGTAAGAAAAAAGTTTAACCCGTCGAATTTTCTATAATCCATTTTGTAACCAAAGACTAAAGAATTCATTTCTATTACATGTAGACCAATCTTACATTTATTTAACAGATCCTTGTTTTTCTTAACAATGTTTTAAGACACCAAATGTGTCGCTTGGTACAATTAATTGGCAAAGTTGCAGATATATCCTCTAGATTTGGCATATACAACGATTTAACAGTGAACTTTGGACAATTCTGAAATGTTAAAAATTCCCGTGTTTCATCAATTTCGGGCAAATATTGAGACAAAGTCGACACATATTGCGCGAAAATAGACAAAAAATTAGCAATTATAGAGTAAATTTGTGGGGATTGGGGTAAGTTTTATTGATGTATAATGTTTATATTACCCAAAAACCGCTTGTAATACTTGTTACTTATTACTTAATTACTTGTTACGGTTATAAAGCATATATAATAAGCTTTCATTTAATACCTATTTTATGATATTTGATGACTAACATATAGTATTAGGCAAAAGAAAGACAAAACTTATTCAAAAACTAAAATATTCAAGGATCCATGTATTTGGTCTATTTATAAGTAAAATTTTGGAAATAGTAAATAAGTAAACATCGTCTTAACATGTTTTATATCGAAAAAAATAGATTGATAAACTGAAAACATTTTTCAGAACCGGGAACTGAGATGCACTTCGGGTTCTCTAGACCATTAAACTCACGCAATTTCAATGAAAATATCAGATTTTTCGTCAATATTTCATTGGGGTAAGGGTACGTTTAATTGCGCTATGGATCATATTGTGCATAGAATTATAAAAACTGTGGTTCTTTGTAAAGCTGATACAATAAGCTTTTATTTGATACCTCGTTTTTATAACTAGGAAGCATTTGATTAACATTTTGAATCAGCTGAAAGAAAACTTTGAACGAAAAACGAAATTTTTCAAAAGTTTGGTAGGTGGGTCTAAAAATAGGTCCAATTCCACCATTGCGTGCAGCTTATGTTATGCTCGTGTTAACATGTGTTATTTTGAAGAGGAGATGTATGCGGACTTAAAGAAATAGGTGGGGTTCGGAAATGGGGGGAAGGGGGTGCACGGGGGTTATTCCAACCCAGGGACTACTAGAAATATAAATTGAACTTGGTCATTTTTAATGCATTTGATATAGAGGGTACACAGTTTGTCCGCGCAACTCTTTCTTTAAAGAAAGAAGTTTTTATTCTGCAGATGATTTGTACGATATTGAAGATGTGCTCTTGGTATTGGTTTTGATTTTGGTACATTTTTTTCGAAAAATATATACATTATTCAACTAAGTCGTTTTTGCAATATATTAGGCGGGGTACCATATGTTTCTTACAGACACAAGCATCATCGCTTAAAAACCAAGCTTAAATCTCAATCTTGCCATGTCATCCTCTTGTTAATTTGCAGATACTTCTATCATAATTTATAAAGATAATTATCTTCTTCTATGTTAAAAAGAAAACGAGGAGATACATGTTTGAGATTGCATTTCAGCATAACAAAAACAAATCATTAAAATTTTTTATGAGGTTAAAATAAAACACAGCACAGCATAAAAACACCATTACATACGACAAATTTTCTAAGTAATCATGTTTTACAAACAGAATCTCCAACACTTTTGATGAAAGACTATGTCTACTGTAATCAGTCTGAAACCGCAACACTCATCTGTACTGTTAAGGAGGGCACTGGTGATTTAAAGTTTCAGCCGTGGAAGCAAACAATAAACGGAACATTTATACGTCTTCTCAAGGGTACCAGCGTTGGTAGAATATCCGTACTACCATTACGATCTTGTGATATTGAAGACACAGGAGACTACCATTGCACCGTTTCTGCTTATCTGGCAGGAGAAACCAGAATTATAACAACAACTTCCACATTACTTATCGCAGGTAATTATATTTAAATCTACTTAAGTTCATAATTCAGAGTGTAAATAGAAATAAACATGATTTATTTAGGCACAAAATATGTTACTTTTACTTATTACCATTTCCTAAATGGCCATACAGTTAATTAAAATTACTACAGTTTGAGTTAAAATATGTGTTATGGTCTCATGTTCATTTACTCCATATCCTTTTGTAAAATATTTATGGCGTTTTTTCAGTGAACAATTTTTGAAGTGTATTATACAATATATTCTCTTCAATAAACGATGAAAGAATATGTTAGTAAATGCACATGATACAAATTCTCAATAAAAACATGGTAGAATCAAGAAAATGAACAACGCTTTTATTTTGATAACCAAAATGCCTTCAACAATGAGCTGTGCTCATACCTCATAGTACGTTCAAAGACCCGCTACATCAATGTTTTATTGGTATGGCTACAGAATCATCAGCTTACATACATTAAATATTCATTTCCAGACAAGAGCACTTTTGTCTCAAGCCAGTGGGCAATTATAAAAAATAGACAAACACACGACACTAATCAAGTCGATTGTAAGAAAACTTGGAATTATGAAAAAGTGAGATGTAGACATTAAAAACAGGTGGTCAGAATAACATTTTCAAAATTAAAAAACAAAGTTAAATGCCGAAATTTGAAAGTATGATAGTTTATCGTATGATAAATTCTCTCAAGAGCAAGTACAACATGCATTAACAATGAAGTGATATGGAGTCAATCAAAATGGGACGAAGTTTCAACAAACACATAACACCAAGCAATGAAAAAACCCCTTTTTTTTGGTTCTTCATCTTGAAGTCACCAGCACACATTTCTAGCGCTGTGATTTTTTGCAGACTCCACGCTGCAAGAGAGACACACTCCAGTCATAAATAAAAAAAAAAGGATATCGGTAAATGCATATGAGACAAACTAGCTACAAATTCATGGTGGAACCAAAAATCGCAAAATCTTAAATCAAAAATTTAAGATTTCTTCACAAATAATTGAAGATAATAAGAAATCGGGCATTATGTAAACAAATATAATCGAAACATATTAATATTGTAAGGACACAAGCCTTACACCCTTACACGTATAAACCACAGCACTAAGAAACATTTCTGCAATAAAGGAATTGTTAAATATGTAAGACTCAGATCGACGTCCGGCCTCAAATCGACGTCCGATTCTCAGATCAATGTCCATCTTACACGTCAAAATAATAAATTCACCCAAATAGAAGTCCTTGCCTATAGATTTTCAAATTGACGTCAATTCTCAAATTGACGTCCATTCTCAAATCGACGTCCTTTTTCCCTTTCTCAAATCGACGTCTATTCATGACGTCATTTTTATTATAGAGTAATTGGTTCACTTCCTGAAGTCGAACATCGCTATATGCATGTCTTTTTGGTGATCAACAAGCATAAAATATAAGACGAATTAGGGGCCGACCATTTAACTTGAAAGGAGGGGGGACTTATGGTTTTTTTTCTGGACAGAAATTTTTTTTTCGTGCTTTTATTTATTTGTTTTCATTTGTATCGACAAAATATTTTTTTTTCAAAATTAGCATTATTTTTTTAGGCAGAAAGCCTCCTTCATAATATTTTTTTTCATCATTTTGGCAGCCAAACTATTTTTTTTCACATAAAATCAGCTCCAAAACATTTTTTTTGAACAAAATAGCCCCCCCCCCCTTTCGAGTTAAATGGTCAGTCCCTTACACTGTCATCCGTTGACCGATNATAATAGAGTAATTGGTTCACTTCATGAAGTCGAACATCGCTATATGCATGTCTTTTAGGTGATCAACAAGCATAAAATATAAGACAAATTAGGGGCCGACCATTTAACTTGAAAGGAGGGGGGACTTATGGCTTTTTTTCTTGACAGAAATTTTTTTTCGTGCTTTTATATATTTTTATCATTTGTATCGACAAAATATTTTTTTTTTAATATTAGCATTATTTTTTTAGGCAGAAAGCCTCCTTCATAATATTTTTTTTCCATCATTTTGTCAGCCAAAATATTTTTTTCACATAAAATCAGCTCTAAAATATTTTTTTTTTGAAAAAAAATAGCCCCCCCCCTTCGAGTTAAATGGTCGGTCCCTTACACTGTCATCCGTTGTCCGATAAGGGGACTAAAAAGACAATATATCAATGACAACAAAGCAATTATCGAGATGATTTTATGAAAACTTTGCATATCGGATCGGGACATTTTGTCAATAATGCAAATGGCGAGAATAATTATTATAGTTTAATTCTATTAAGTAAGAAAGCAAAAATAGTAAATTGTGATAGTGCAAAAAAGCCACCATAACTAACGAAATATCATGCCTCTTTACTGTAGTTGCAAATGGTTATCTACAATATGTGTGTGTGTAACTGTATATTTCTTTACCTATAAATGCAAGTTTGGAATTATTATATCTCGCTCCACATCGAGGATGAGATGTACTATTTAATTGTGTGGGTTTTGGCCCATTTGTAACTAATTTTCGTCACATTTCTCTCGGCAATTACTAAAGATACAAATATGTTATTTGGTTCCATCATGCCATATTGTGGGATGCATTTTCAAACCTGTCGGGATTCTTTATTCTCATCTTGTTTACCAACTTTTTTTGCAACTTAAAGCATTAATAGAGTCATTTTTAGTCGCATTGATTTATCTCGTCACAAATCTGATATTTGATCAAAGGGTTTTTGTGATCATGGCATCTTGTAAGATGCATTTCCACCGCCTAGACACTACTTTCTGTTAACCGACTTTAGCCAAATTTTGACACTAGAATCCCTTTATTGAGTATTTTTCATCAAAATTTTTCTACAAGATGCTGCAAATCTGAATTTTTATCATGCATTTTCAGGCCGATCGGCATTCTATTCCTGTTGACCCTACTAGATATGTTAGGCGCAGAAGTGGTTTCAATAATGAACACCTGGCACAAAGATTTCTTATTGTATTATCGATACAATATCTAGCACAACACCTAAAAACAGCGCTAAACATAATAAGCTCAATATTTCATTACTTATCAAATTCTATTTTCGGATAGTGGTATAACGATAGTATTCTAGAAATGTCGTCGCCGATCTTTGGATTTTAAATTTTACATAGATCGGACAATTTAATTGGACGCCAATTTGAGAAATGCACTCAACTGGACGTAGATCTGAGAATATGACGTCATTGGTCGTCGATCTGAGAATCGGACATCGATTTGAGGCTGGACGTTGATCTTACAAATATAGAGTGAGTCCTTAATCATTTAAAAACAGTAACTATTCAATCGATTGGGAATTTTCACCCGCAACTTTTAAAAACTGAGCACTTTGTCAAAGTGTTAGTTGAATAAAATTTACTGTCCGAGATATTATAAAATGTAAGGAAATCGATAAAATAGATAACATTTTCAAGGGTATTCATAGAAAAGTAAGGCAGTGGCTACCACATGACAAATTTTGTTTAAAAAATCTATTTACATTATGTAATCACTTATTCAAAATGAAGTTTAGTTTTTATTTTAAGGTAAATAATTTTAGAGTAATAAATAAAATAGAAAACTCCAGAAATAAAAAAAAGGGGGGGGGGGGCAAATCCATGATTTGTACAAAAGTTAGTTGCTTTGTTAACAAATATCCCACTATTCATAATCTTAAGATTATAAAATATGATGTTTTAATCTTGGACAGTGCAAAAATGCATCTACAAACTTTTGGAATGAAAAAGTTTCATGTTGATTGTTTATCTGAAAACGGCGCCATTCAAGATTTTAAACAATGGCAGAAGAATACAGGTGATGATTTCAAAAATCGAAGTGCAAAGACATTACAAAAAACGGCAACAAAGAAAAACAATGAAAAATAAGGACATGAGACAGCCACAATGCACGGAAATAAAAAGACGACATTAAGAACTAAGTCACTCATAGTGTGAACCCATGAAAACCGGCCGGAGTGGTATCAGGTGCTCCGGAAGGGTCAGCATTTCCTGCTCCACTAGTGACACCCGTAACACGATCAGTGCGGTATATATTGTTTGAAAGTTCTGATTTGAGGCTGATTGGAATTGTCATTTCTAACACTTAAGGGGGTAGACCTGGGCAAGCCTAAAATTTTCCACTCTTTTAATTTTCTTAATATTTTCAGTATTAAAACTACACATATTCATGTCGACTTTCATCAATTTTCAACAATTTTTACCGTCCCATTTTATGTCTAGGGGTCATCAAAGATACCCTGTTTCCTCATATTATTTTGTCCGTTCAGGACTTGATTGTGGTGTATAAAATTGGCTCTAATTAAATTTGTTTTTGATTTAAGATTATTTCAAATGAAGAATTCTGTAGTTTAGACATGTGTTAAAGTAAGCTTGAATAATGATAGTGAATTTAACTAGTTTGAACTGAAATACTTGGGTGTTCTGAATAGTATAGGCTGAAATTTTTACTCTATTTTGATCACTATTAAACACGTCTTGTAAAAAATTCTGTCGTTTAATTCTCACCAAAAACTGAGAATAGAAAGAAAACTAGTATATGTAAGATATATTAAAATTTTAGAAAATTCAACCATCCCATTTTTAATGTGGTTAAAAATGAAAAAAATTGCTGAATCTGTGCTATAAATTACCTCCCTTGGAAGAAATCCGACATTTACATATTTGCATTATCTTTGGACGGCATTCAAAAATATATAGAGTGAAATACACTCATTGTAAATAACTGGATGCTGGGTATTTGTTTTCAAAACAAAATAAATATTTATTTGCTACGTGGAAAATATTTTACAATTTTATAGTTTTGATAATACCTATTGTAATGATTCTATTTGTTTGTGTAAGTAATAAAAAAGGGAAAAAAGAGTTATCTCCTCCAACCCAAGGTCTACCCCCTCAAACAAAACCAATAAAAATCCATTGTACGTGTTACTTCTCTAATCCTCAAACAGTACCAAGGCAAAATTTTGAAAAGCTGTTGCAAGTCTCTTGAGTATTCAAACATTAACCAGGACAAACCAGTAGCACGAACATCACCGACGAAGACAAAAATAAAATTTTACAGTATAATACAATGTATACGAGACAACACAAAAACTAAAACCACTGACAGTGTGAACTTCCATAAAAACTGAGAGTGACATCAGGTGCTTCGGTAGTGTAACCATGTCCTGCTCCCCTAGTAGCACCCGTCCCACTATCAGTCAATCCAGGGTTGAGTCAAAACCGGTAACGTCAAATCCGTGAAGACGTAGACGTGAAATTAAATGAATTTTACGTTGAAAAATGTTACTTATAATATTAAAAAAATATTGAATCAATTTGACTATTTCTTTTATATTTTTGAAACAGACATAATGTACAGTGTGTAGAACACTTGGAAATTAACACGAAAAAAAAAAAAATAATAATAACGGAAGAGGAAGAAAACTTTTCAAAATAAAAGCATGAGGAGGACTCAACACTTTAACAATTAAGTTTGAAGCTGTATAGGAAATACTTTTCGCTTCTTTGTGGAAATCATTTAAACATACTTTCCAAAAGTTAAATTTCTTCTGTCAATTTCAGAGTCACCTAAGATAATTAATACGACAACTTATTACCAGGAGAAAATTGTTGTTTTGGAAGTTATATTCTATTCGTCAACATATATCATATCTGTCGAATGGTTCAATGGAAGCAAGAATCTCATTAATAACACAGGAATTCAAACAATGGAATATAAAACACAGATAAAAGTACATAACAACCTTGTTGAGATGAATTGCTACATAAGTCGCCTTTCAATTGACAAAGTGTTTTATAGTAATGCAAACTACAGGTTCTGCATAACAAACTACTATGGTGCTTCTTGTGAAAATTTTCATGATTCTGGGAAAGGTGTGTATTTATAAAATACGTATTGATTAATGTTTATTTTCATGATTTATGGAGTGCACAAAGAACAGTGGTATTGACTAAGACAGAGTTTATGATCGAGCAACTTATAATAGCTGTCGCAGTCAATACTTCTGTCTTTGGGACAATTTAAACCACTATACTTTATTTCAATGAGGAATCATACCTTTGGAAAAATGAACTGCCGTACTTTCAAAATTAAGGAAGACATCGGCTGACTTACATGACAATTATATCGTAGGCGTGACTAACATAACTTTTAGCCACCCAAAACACGTTCGTTATCGTTTGGATTCTGATGACCAGTTTTCTGATCCAATGTCGATGATAATATTGACTGACGGAAGCATACTGAGTACCAATGAAAATGCAACACTTACATTAACAGAAATTACTTTCAATTAACGAAGTTGAATCAGTTTAGAATTTGTCAGCTTCTCCGGTATGTGTCAAAAACATTTATGCAAATTTTCGTATCTTGTTGATGTTTAAAATGAAAATTATAAGAAATCAGTATTTTTAACTCAATAATGCAAAACATTTCATTCTTTTGGACAGATTTCAATTTCAGCTTTGAACAAATTATTTACATAGATAAAACTAAGAATTTATTGAACGAGGATTTTATTTTATTATTTGAGAGTTTTGATTTATTAGCAATGGATCAAAAGTTGATATTGTTACCAATTTTCAAGAGTGGGCTATATGGTGTTAAGAAATTTTGTAATAATTATTAAACATAAAGCTTTCTAACAATTTGACATAGAAGATTTCCCTTTTTTATAAACATTTGAAGTTTGCATTAGCGTGCAGTATCTTACTGTAGAATACAAAATAACAAAGGGTCCTTTTTAACCAGTCGGTAAATTGAATTGTGAAATAAATAAAAAAAAATAATAGTTGGAAATTATAAAGTAGCAATAAAAACAATTAGTGAAGGAAAGATAACAGGAAACACTTACTAAGGCCGAACATTACAATCACATTCCACAAACCACCGGGGAACTGCACAAGAAAAACAATAAAATGACGAAATACAAACATAGACAACGATAGGAGAGCCAGACTTAGTACCGGTACTAGCAATAGCTAGCGGTAGTTTTAAACCGGTTTATGGGTACCCAAACCTCCCCTTTCTCTATCCCGTTTCCCTATAGTATATTAAACATACACATAAAACCCAATACAGGTGGACTACTAACTCCCAAGAACACAACCTAGAAAAGGAAAAAAATAAGACAAAAAAAAATGTAATTAAGAAAGATGGGTCAAG
Organism: Modiolus philippinarum; assembly: GCA_002080025.1. Lineage (NCBI taxonomy): Eukaryota > Metazoa > Mollusca > Bivalvia > Mytilida > Modiolidae > Modiolus > Modiolus philippinarum. The sequence continues at coordinate 76,618 of MJUU01050082.1, forward strand.
GAGTTGCTGCTAAACTTCCGACTAGCCCAAGGGGTCTAGTCTGCTGGTAAAACACTACTCTACGGAATTAAAATCAAATTCAAAACTTCCCGAAGAGTTTGAAAAAGAATCATCATGAATTCCAGTAGTATCAATGAGAGGACAGTAAAACTGTAAAATCTTCAGGTCATTGGATCCCAAAGCCAATTTAACTGATCTTGAAGAATATCCGGTCGATATCCCGTATTACGTAAGAATGTAAGTTACGTCCCAGTTTTGCTGGATTTTTTTATCAGTTATTGAGATTTTGGAACAACATTTCCGTAAAAACGAGGGTGAGAAATGCCCATAGTAATAAGCTGTTTGCGAGTCGCATTATATTTAGATATCAAATGTTCATATCTTCTATAAAACTTCTTAAAAGTGTTTATCAATCTATGTAATCTGTAACCTTGTTAAAAGGTCTAAAATGACAAATATAAAACACAAAGTGCAACCTCCCCAAAACACCAGTCAGAAATATAGTCGCAATTTCTACTGACAATGGTTGACGTAGTTTCCTCAGGCATTTTTTTCAACACAAAACATTGACAAAAAATTTATAAACTACCGTTTATTACAACAAAGAACTCCAAATTACAATGGCTACAATACAGAATAAGCCACAGAATTTTAGGAACAAATGAATTTTTAAATAAGATAAAGGTAAAAGAAAGTAGCAAATGTGACTTTTGTAATAATGAAACAGAAACAATGGAACACATTTTCTGGTCTTGTACAAAAGTAATTGATTTATGGGAAAATTTAAATCAGTGGATTAGAACACAAACAGGAATAGAATTACCACTGAATATGACCATTCTTATCTTTGGACTTGTAAACAAAAATCCGAGAAATTATATTAGAAATTTAATTATGTTACAAACAAAATTTTATATATACAGAACAAAAATGAAAGGTCAACAATTGAATGATCTTGCCCTTATTAATTACCTTAAAGAAAATCTATATTTTGAAAGACACTTAAGTACTATAAGAATAAACCTTTTCAAGTTGCAGATACCTGCTGGGGCCCCTTCCTTCCAATTTTTGATTAATTTGTCCCAAATGCCCATAAGCAATAAGATACATTAATATCAATATTAATATTCTTTATCTTTTAATTGGAATCAGAAATGAAAATTATTTAATAGCCTGATCCACAAACAACCTTTGTTTTTTGTTTTTTGTTTTTGTTTTTTTTTGTTTTTTTTTTTTTTTTTTTTTTTTTTNTTTTTTTTTCTCTAATCCTTTTTTAAATTCTGAGTTGTTTAAAACAAATGTTTGAAATATTAAAACATTATTAATTTTGTAATACCTAAATGTACAATTATTGTTATATTATATAACTGTCAATATGCCAATATTACTATATATTGTTATTTATACCAATAAAACATTACAAAAAAAACATTGACAAGCAATAGAACTTCAATTGAATATCTACTGCTACTAAAGACAATCAAAGAAAAGTTCATTAGTTTGAGAAAGTTGTGTACCACTCAATATCGTGCATTACAGTCATTTTTAATATACAAAGAGGGCAAAGATAAGTTTTCCTATTGCATGGCTAAATAGCGAGTGAACAGATAGATTCTTCTTTGTAAGGAAACCAATAAATATTTGTAGGTATTTGAAGTTTCAGAGAAAAATATTTGTTTTACGACGTCAGCTGACTCTTTATAACTATTTTTCTAATAAATATGTACACTTCATTATTTTTTTTTCAATTTCTCACTCTTTTTGGTCACAGTGGTGATTACAATACGGAACAGATTATTTTTTAATACCTCTACATTTCTTTTCCATCTACTAAGCTTTTAATTTTGAATTTATTGATGAACGATTGTTTGTTTTTAAGTAAAGAAAAATACCACAGTTACTGTTAATTTTGTTTCTGCATATGCGCATTTCAACAGATTATGTCTCTTCAGTTAAGATCAAATCAAAACATTTGGAAATCCATATAGCGAAATATGTGTAAAACCTGACAGAGAGCAAATTACCAATAGGATCTAAAAAGTAAAGCCATACTCAGCTAAGAACAGTGCTATATGCAAGAGGAGAGATACTCATCAGTTTTGAAGGATTTTTTTTTATATATTTCTATATAGTTTTTAAATAAAATCGAATTTCGGGTCAGCACTAACGTACTGACTACTAACACTTAACAGCAGAGGCATCGGTCAAGTAGTAATAAATACATATAACAAAAATAAAAAAATGATGTATGTAGAAATGAACGAGGTATGTACGTTAAAAATTACCGTACATCTTTTTCAGTGGATAACAGTATTTTTAATGTTTTTTGGGTCATGATTACAATCGTCCTCTTAACGGTGATTGCTGGACTTCTTGTTATGTTAATGATGATTTTCGACCCAAAACAATTAAAAACAGGTAAATATGTTATTCTACATATACATTCATATGTAATAATTATACATTTATGGATTGAAAATTTAGACTTTTATCCACACTTGAATAATATTTGTTTTGCTATTTTTTGTAATAACAAACTACTGGAATAGCAGTAAATTCTGTTTGTGGTCCCTTCAGTTGAATTGACGTCATCCATAAGTTGAAGTATATTTTGTATATAATTTGAAATATATAAGTATTTTTTTCATTCTCTTCTGTGTTCAATAAACAGCAATATTTTTTTTCAAAATTAAGAAATACATGTAATTCATGGCAGGTACAATGTATATGGTTATTGGAAATTCAGAGCTTTAGCGAGGGGTTAAATCTACGAATATAAAGACCAAACCCATGGTTAAATGACAATAACCATATACATGCCAGGAATTATTTCGATTCTAATATGACAGAAATTAAAATTTTCTATTAAGCAGCGACCTAAGAGAAAGCGGATTTAAGGTAGATAGACAGTAATATTCATATCCATGAGATTTTGTTGTAAGTCGGCACAATTGAAGAACCAACCCTACCAACCCAAAATATGTAATAAAAAGTATGGGTCACCATGCTTCCTTTTTCTAAAATTGAGATCAAAGTTTAGCCATTTTTCACCTAAATTTTCATAGAATGCACGGGGAAAATATAGAAAGGCAATTTTTAGCTCAATAGAAAACGACTTTTTATCGATGAGAATTTGATGTATTTTTGTGAACGGATAGTTTATGATGTAATTTATTGGATACAATAGAAAAATGTATATGTTACCATGCTTTTAACGGAGATATTTGATAAAGTTTCCGAATTAAACATTATTTACGGGAAAAGGGAGTTAATTCGCGGCAAAGTAAACGAAATATGACGTTTCACATCTGTCATTCAATTATGACGTCACAAAGGAAAGCCGTCAAACCACTGTTCCGGCCCGAAAATCAAACCTACCCCGTATCCGACTCTTTATTTTTCTATAATCTGGGATCCTGACTCAATATTCTCTTTACCGTAAGCGGCTTCCGGTTCGAATATAGAGTCAGGTCACCAGCATTGAATCCGAATCAAATTTGAATCGGATTTCAACATTCGGAATGTCTCTAAATTTACGTAGGATCTGACGTCATGTATTGTTATTCCGAAATATAGGTACGTGACGTAATATCCGGTGTTAATGTAAACAAACACAGCTGATTGAGATGAACTTGGTTTTAAAATGGATTTCTGTGCTACTTATGGAAATATCTTAGAAAAAAAATGATTAATCGATCCAATCGCTGTACAAGAAAAGCAGTCGGCTGTTTTATTTGAATTATTTACAGTCTATCTTGATGCAGTTGAAAGAAACGCGCGAAATGCAAGTTCAATTTTTTGTAATCAAGATGGCGATTTATACAGCCAATCAAATTTGGTAAGGGATTGCTGATGACCTGGGGTTATATTTGAAGTGAAGCTTGCGTAAAGGAAAATATTTTCCCAGGGTACCTGGTTATATTTTTCTAATGCGCGATTAAATTGCGCAGCGCAACAGTGTCTATCTACCTTAACACCTCCATTGCTGTCTGTGTCTATGACGTCACTATACACAATCTGACGTTTTCAAAATTCTAATCAAAAGCAAAACAATACACATTTACGTGCTTGAATGGCATGATTTAGTTAAAAAACTATCTTAAGCTTCATTTCCTGTATAAACTAAATGTTATTCATCCCGTTTACTCATATTCCGATGCCATTTGCGCATGCACGAAATATATGGTTATTGAGTATAATTCTGTTTGACGATTAACAAGAGCTATGTTGGAATATACTTGTATGTATATATTTTTTATAACACTAGAAGCTGTAGTATTACAAGGATTATCAACAGAGGGAGGTCAGATTCCAACTACAACGGAGTCAAATGAGTAAGTACTCTTAGCTCTTACCTTGTTGTTTGTTCAACCTTTACTGTAATTTTTCAGAAAGGAAATAAGAGACGACTTGATATGAAAGAAAATGTTTTCTACCGTTAATGGCTGATTCCCGTGTAAGACAGCCAATTTAAGGCAGTGTCTCGTGAATGTGTCTTGCACTTGTAGATGTCCAATTCAACGTTGTCATTTGTTTGACGTCACGGTAGTTACAATAATGAGCTCTATGGATGATTTGACGTGACAACTGGTAACTCTACAAATAATCGGAAGGTTTCCGTTTGGAAGTTGATTTTACGGAAAAATAGCTTCTTATATTCGACCAAAGTTACCGTTAAGATAGGGATATCTTCCAATCGTGTGAAAAATTCTACGTCTTTTACCCTTGTTTCACTCGGAAAAGACGGAATTTTTCATACTCGTGGAAGGTACCGTCATCCGTAATATGGTCTTGTATAAGAACCTATTAGTTTTTTCGGTGACTGATTATTAATAGATAGTTTTTAGAAATGTAAGCTCATTACTTTTATATGATAAATATGCAGTCGTGTTTATACAAGATGAAATAAATATAAAAACCAAATTATGTTACTGGATTGACAACGGCAGTAGAATACTGAAGAAAAAAATTAATGTGTTTATTACAAACTGAAAAGTTAAATTATATGGCAAACGAAAAGATATGAGACGTCAATAATGAGACGCCAAAAATACAAAAAAAAATAAAAACACAACATTAAAACCTAAAGCATTACAGTATGAACTCTGAAAGTATTGAAAGTGTTATCTGTTGTTAGGAAAGGGGTAAGCATGCCCCGCTCTGTATACTGAAAGATTAATGAGAGGCAAAATTAATAAAGAATTTAGGTTTACTTAATGGAAAGCTGGATTACAGGGTAATTTATCCTGGTTTAGAAGATATTACTCAAATAAACTAATGATGATTGAGTTTTACCAAAATAGTGAACATAGTACATAACAAACCTTAATACATTTATATAATAATGTTGTGTTTTACATTGACTATTCGAAAATAAAAGCCAGGGTGATGGACAATAGTGCAAGACCCTTCGGGTCGTGCACTATTGTCCATCATCCTGGCTCCTATTATCCATAGTCAATGTAAAACACAACATTAACAATATTATTATACTGAATGTTAACTATTTTGAAAAGTTACATCGGCAAATAGTTCTGTTTTGTTTAAAATGGTTCACAATATGAAAAGTCAACAAAAATACTGTCAAAATAAAATGAAAAAAAAAAAAAAAAAAAAAAAAAAAAAAAATCAAACAAACAAACAAAAATAAATCTTAACGCCGCAGCAGACGACACTCTTTCAAATGATAATTAGAAACTTGATTACATCAATATTGCACAAGTGATTACTCGGATAGGTACCACTTAGTTGTCGGCCGTCAGATCAAAACTCCCCCTTCCGCACCTGATGATTGATGATGATTGCCATAGAAATCAATAGTCTTCACAACAACAGTGCTTACTATTGCAATAGTGCAGTCAACGCTATTTCTTTTGAAAACTATGCGAAAATAAAACTGTTTTACTATAGAAGAACTCTTTTACAGGAGGAATAATAACAAACATTCAGTTTAAGATAAGGTTTCATAAAAATACATATGACCATAACATCATTCTTGGTATTTGGTTCATAAGTACTATCCGAATTAAGCACAATACAGCGTATTCAAGAAGATGTATAGGATAACATAAGAAAATGTTTATATCCGCATTATATACAATGCATCGTACTCTAAAATATGGTAAATTATGGTAAGATATTGCTTATATTCTAACATATAAAGTAAACATTTGAAAGATAATATATTTCAGGTATAGTCAGAGAGATCAGGCTTATTTAGAACGACATTCACTTGGAACATCGTTTCCACCATACTCTGAGATATTGCCACAAGACACTGTCGGAGTCCAAAGTGAAGTGTTTAATCAGTACCTTGAAATATTACCATATGAGGACACATTAAGCAAACATAGTGATGGCTATGAAACAATCTTCTAGTGTAATACATCAAAATACCGAAATTTCAGTTACTTGTAGTTTTGTAGATTACCATTTTAATGTTGGGAAATGACCAACTTAATTGTCAACTAAGCAGCATACATATAGGAATACTTTTCTGGTATCAAAATATAGAGCATTGTTGCAGAATGATAGTGTACATACAGTTGTTTTGTTACTTATCTAACAGAAGTAGGAAAGAAAGTACAACTTTTTCAAAAATTCTATTTATTATTACTGCAAACAGATTCAAGTTTATTATGCATAAAACTTTACAAATATGTCTGTTAATGTTATCATCAAGTTTAGCAATATTTGCCTCCTTACATAGTTTGTATACTTGAATAAACCACAGAGCAAGGATACAGTACAGTGTTAGTACTGTTGAACAGTTAATTATGCTCCTTCACAAAACGGGTACAGTGAACCTGTACAACAGAACTCTTTGCAACTAGCAGTTGTGGATAGGAAACTTGTTTAAAATATAAAGAAAGGGACACGTTTGTTTTAGACCTAGACTCACAAAATGAAAATGAAAATATTGATATAAAAGAACATTTGACTTTTGGAGATTTCCGAAAAATTGGCAGTTTGGTTGAGGAAGGTTTAATTAAATTCAGAGTTTGGGTTGGGGAAGTTTCCCGGTAAGTTAGAGTTTGATTAAGGGAAGTTTTCGGTTTATTCAGATTTTTAGGGAAGCTACCGGTTAAGTCAGTTTAAATAAAAAGGACAACAGTATGTTACACGCCACATTCTACAAAGGAACTGCACAAGAAAAACAAAAATAAAGGACAAACGTTAACATCGATAGGACAACAAGACTTGGTACCGGTACTAGCAAAACCAAGTGGTAGAGTAAAACCGGTTTATTGGTACTGAAACACACTTCCTCTGTACTGTGTCCCTGTAGCATGATAAACGTTGGATAAAATCTAATTCAGGTAGACTACTTACTCTATGACCACAATCTTGAAAGGGAAAAAGGAGACAAAACGTAATTTTGAGAGATGGTCAAGGAGTGCTCGCCGCTAAACTGCTGGATGTGAAGGAGCATAATCTACTGGTAAAATATGTCGCACCACGGGAGAAAAGTCAAGTACAAAACTTTCTACAGTATTTGGTGAAGAATTAGCATGTACTGTAAACGGGAAAATTTTCGAGGGGGCTTTATTTTCGCAAAAATTTCCCCTTCGCGGAAATTTGTTTTCATTACATATGTAACGAAACCTAAGCGAGAATCGCGAAAATAAAATCTCGCGAATAGGTTTAGAAATCAAAATCGCGAAATTTAAACCACGCGAAAATATCCCCGTTTAGGAAACATCTGTAATATAGTTCAGAGTCCCATGTGTGGGTAAAACCCTCATGCCACTGGATCCAAAAGCCAAATTATTTGACGGATACATACAAAATATCCTGCCAATATCCCCTATTTAGAAAGAATGTAAGTTGTTTCCATTGGGCATATTTGTGTTAAAAGAATTGAAATTTTGGCATGGGGAAATTTCCGACTAAGTCTTATTTTGGTTTGTACATATGTGTATATTCCTGCATCGATAATGTGATTATATTGGACAATGGGTTTTGACTTAAAAATATTTTGTAATTAGTATTGGTTAACACATGACTAAAAATTGTATGTTTAAACGAACATAATGAAGAAAAATTTGAAAGTTAGCATAATGTTACTAGAAAAACACTTTTGAGATATTCCTACTTAATCGCTGCTATTGTACGTAAAATTAATAATTACATACCAAAGCTTTTTTCGACGGCTGCGTTGAAATCATAGAATTTGAGTTACACATAGATTCAAATTTGCATTTATATCAAAAAATGATAGAAAAGATCAATTTAACCTCTCAGAGTATTACTTTCGGGATATCTGACACAATGAATAAGTCTTATTTAACTATAACAATATTGTGTTTGAACTAAATAATACATACAGAATAGCTGCAGAGAGACTGTCTTATCATCGAGGTTCAAATGGAAGAAACAAACTGCATGTATGTGACAATTCATGTAACTATAAATTAAAGTAACCAATTATGAAATAAATGTGATATTTGGACCCGTTTTGTCCCTCATAGCTAGTAAAAGGTATGAACAACTAGTGACAGCATACTTTAAAACAAGCAACGTCATAATCTAGTGAAAATAAAGGAAACAAACCTTGGAGTAATGAGAGTTCGGTTCTCTGAATCATCCCCACTTACATATAAAACACTATTTTTTAGATATGAGTCCATCAGTTAATTATCAAAAGATAGAACACAAAAAACATTTAAAAAATATTCCTATCATAAAATATATTAGAGCAGGTTCTGTTCTTTACTAGAGATTCAAACTTTTGTCTGAAAAATGTTTTATTATTATTATTATTGAAACTCTATATTTTCCCTAAGATTATATAAGGTGAGTTTAAAAAGGCATTTAATCTCATTAAATGGTGAATGTTGTAGAAGCAGATCCCGCGAGACGTCAAAACGTCAATTTCGCAAAAACACGTTTACATGCAACACTAACGTGACCATGAATTGACTGCGGAAAAGGAAACCCGAGGAATACATGGTCGTCATAGCAAAAAATTTTAAAGTCAGTCTGATAAAAAATTTATGGACATAATCACTATTAACGTCCGAAAGCAGAAATTCCTGATAATGAACTTGACACTGAACTTTACTCTTTCAGGAATTGTAAAAGAGACATTTTTGGGCTGAATATCACTTCTTTCGCATGAAAGGGTACATTTGATACTCTTTTTTGCCACAAAATAAAAATCTCATTTTTTGATAAAATCCGTGAATTGTTTCCTTTGTTGATTAGTATACAAGAACGGTAATTTTTGTGAGTTGGTTTTCATTGCTGTACACCGTATATAATATTCAAAATACTGAAGGTGAACTTAAGTCATAAAGAGAAAAAGGATGGTTGGTTTGGGAAAAAAAAATTAAAAAAATAGATGGATGACATATGCACAAATTATTTCTGTAATCGTAAGAAAAGTAATGAGAAAATAATTGTTTCATTAGGCACAAATATAATGAAAAACACATAAAAATTTCTAGATGAACAAAGAAATAGTAATGATAATCTCACAACGACTTAAATTTTCAGATTCAAGTTATAGATTTTCTTTTTTTTTATTTTGTAAATATGTGGCAAAAATAACATTACTACAAAGAGTCCCCGTTATTCCCTTTCCATTTTCTTGATTTTTAATTGGAATAATATGTCTTTTCTAAAAAAATTACCTTAAACATCATAGTTAATGTCAAAGAACTGGTGTGAAGATACAGACACACTATGGTTTTTTTATATGAAGTAGACGTTCATGGGCATCAAAGAGAGAAGTACTTTTTGTGTTGGTCAGTACTCATTACCTTATTTACCTGATAAAAAATAAATATCGGATATTTAAATGTAAATTGTAACATGGCTCTAGTTAATCTTCAACCAGTATAATATATAACCATATAATTCGCACATGCGCAAATGGTATCGGAATAAGAGTAAAAGGGACGCAAACAAACCATATTTTTGATTTTGTTTGTCTTAGTTTGGGAAAGAAATAAATGTTAAGCATATTTCATAACTTAATCATGCCATTCAGACACGTTAAATGTGTAATGTTTTGCTTTCGGTTTGGATGTTGAAAATAATTCATTTCAGGTATATGGTTATTGTCATTTAACCATGGGCTGGGCCTGTATATTAGTAAATTTAACCGCTCGCTAACGCTCAGTGTCAAGTTCGAATATAAAGGCCAGTCCATGGTTAAATTTCCAAGAACTTTATACCTGCTACGAATTATTTTTTTTAAATATACTACATGTGTATTTTCCTTTTTGTATTGAAGAAATATACGTTGTCAAAACGGTCATCTATAGTACTAACGTTTACTCTAACATGCATATGGTTTTTGAAGGACAATTTGTCTAACTGGTTAAGGATGAATCATTCTTATGTGTGCGAGTGTTTTTCCGGTTTGTTTCTGTGGGATTTTTGGAAAAACCTGTGACAAGTAGCAAGATGAAAGGCAGGACCTTGTGATTAACATATATATATTAATAGACCTGAAGTGTATGAAGAAAGGACATCTTAATCGCCTTAATCTTTTGAATAGCAATCATGGATAACTAAATACCGAAGTTACTGTGAATTTAAATTCTGCATATGCGCATTTCGACAACTTACGTCTGTTCAGTGCAGATTAAATCTAAACGTTTGGAAGACCATAAACTCAAAGATGTATAAAAACTGACAAATAATCAATATGATCTAAATGCAAAGCCAAAATCAGCTAAGGACAGAGCTTTGCATGAGGGAGATACTCCTTAGTTTTCAACAAAATTTACAAAAATTTAGATATTGTGAAATTCAAATTAGAATCGGCTTTCGGGTCAGCACCAAAGTACTGACTACTGGGCTGGTGAATACCCTCAGGGACTAACAGTCTACCAGCAGTGGAATCGACCCAGTGGTAACAAATAACTAAATACCGAAGTATAACGATTATACAAAGAGAAAATAAAACATAAATTTTAATATATATTAATTATATATTTCACATCCAGACTTTTATGGAAATATCATTTACAAAGCGCATAAGTTCAAAAATTGTCCTTCCAAACTTATTAATCCGTTTACAAACTTATTCATAAAGGATATAAATACAGCATTGTTGTTAAATCTTTACTTCTGGTTTTTGTTGGCAAAAATATTGATCATCTCCTAAATGCTTTACACCATAACTAAATTTAAACATTTTTTCATATTGGCAGTATTTGGCATTGCACAATATCATGTTCTTCTTTCACAATTGATGATGTTGTTATACCAAATCTATTTAGAAGTATTTCAATTGAAATTTCATATGTAAGAAGGCTTGATATCATAGTCAACGGAAATTATGCCCTTAGCTAGCTGTCAGTAACTTCGAGCATTTGTCCGGACAGTACCTGTATGTATTGTCTTCATGTTTTATGTACTTCATTGTAAGGGTACTCGTCTTGATAAGTTGGACTTTTTTCTAGTTTGATTTTTACTGTCAGTCTTTTTGTGTATTTATTTTTAGCCATTCACCACACATAGGGGGAGGGTTTGGATCCAAGAAAACGAGTTTAACCCCACCGCAATTTTTGCGCCTGTCCCAAGTCAGGAATATGTTGGTCATTGGCTTGTCCTTGTCTTCTTATAAAATTTTAGTTTCTTGATATTTGGGTTATTGGATGTGGTTTGTTTCCATTAATTATTCACTTTTTTACCTTTTCGGGGCCATAAAGGGCTTACTCTATGGTGTGAGGTTCCTCACTGTGTTGGAGACCATATGGTGACCCCTAGATGTTTAGTTTTTGGTCGTTTTAACCTGGATATGGGATGTTGTCTCCTTGACATTTACCCAATTTCCTTTTTTTTTTTCATATTAGTATAATTTGCATGATGACAATATTACCTATGTTGAAAGAAAATAATATTATATCTTTCTTATGAGTCCTATTGTTTTTATCGTCTTATTCCATTAAATACAAACAACTTTACATGATCTGAAAGTATGAGAAAAAAATCAACGGCAGAATTTTCTAAATTTTATTCAAAAGATGACAAAATTTTCTAAAATTTTGCGCAGGAGAGCATTTAAGCTTTAAAAGCATTAAAATAAGGATCTACCTTTCTTTAAATGGTTCATTCAGTATTAGCATTATAATTTAGAGATTTCCCGGAGTATAATACAGAAATCCGATTGTAATACCGAAATGGCAAACGTTTGAAATTTCTCTATTTGCGAAATATTACTAGTTTTCATGGCATTATAGCAACAAAAAGAATTTGGTGACCTATGTTTATTATTTTTGAAAAATGCCCCAAATACCTTCAAGAATGATTATGCCTAGTTTCACGAAAAAAATCAACAGTAGCAATTCATAGTTAGTTTGGTTTTTAATCAAGCGGCAGCATCTTACCAATAAATGCTACAAAGCTGAACTTATACGTAAAAACGAGAAATTAATTAACTACATGTAAGTATCATTGAAATTTGACCATTTCATAATATGCATTTAACTTGGACTATATTTATGGAGTTATAGAAAGGCATGTTTCATATTAGTCCTGTATTATGTCAAAAGACAGTCGTATTTGATCAAGGACAGATGTATTAAGCCGAGGCAAAGCCGAGGCCAAATATATCTGTCCGAAGCCCAAGCCATATATACGAGTACATAATGAAGGGCTAATGTGAAAAATTACATTTTATGACGCATTTGTTAACAAGTTGTTTTAAACGACTATCGAATATCAAGATTAGTCGTATTATGGCACGCGATGGTAACAAAAATGTGGTATAGCTAGTATTTTGAGCGAAAACTTAAGGTTTTCGTGCAAAATACTAGGTATACCGCACGTTAACTAGGGGTTTCCGATCGGTATACATTGTTTTCGGCGAAAACCCTAGTTTCCGATTGAAATTGAACGGAAACTAGGGGTTTGCGACGAAAACCCTTAGTTTCCGATCGGTATCGAAAATTCGATAGGGTTTAATTAAACCAATCAAAATCGTTTTTTTTTCTGTTTATCGCT
>MJUU01050083.1:6067-20548 GCA_002080025.1 Modiolus philippinarum
AAATGGGCAAATGCAGAGACTAAATTAACAGTAACTACGGTCTTTTGTTATTTATTACAGCTAATGCATAATTTAGAGCAATTTAGGAGATAAAGCTGGTGTTACCAACGTAGGTATCGTTGTCCTGCGACAACATGATTTCTACTGCTAAGTCCTCGATTTCTTACGATTGTTTTGTGTTGAAATAGTATATTGCGCGATATGTAGATCTTTCAAAGTACTTCAGGATGAATTGTGATAGAACTAATCATTAAATAATGGTACAATAATCAGTTATTGGAATAGAATGTGTATTTTTCAAATTATATGCAGTCCTGGGTTTCAACTGCATGCGTATGTCCCATTGTTATGATTTCTAACGCATTGTCCACGATTTCTATTGTTATTTCAATAGAAAGAAACAAAGATAAATTGCAATTACTGAAGCTAAAATGCGATTTATATGTATGTTTTGATTACAATGCATGCAATATACGTCAAAGCTAATGTTTTACTTTCCAATAAAATGATTTTTTAAATATTTTACTTCAACTTTCAAATCATACAAACTCAGAACCAATTTGAGTCAGTTGCCCAGTCCATTTAATCTCTTTCACTGTGTGTCTGTTACATGTGTAAAGCTAATGTATATTAGCCGTTAACAATACACGTGCAAGGTTATTATCTCAATCAATTGCAAAGAGCAATAGCTTGACGTTCATATTGCAATCCAGAATTATATTGAAGCCAAAAAGTAGATATCTAATATCCTTTATAAGTTATCTTATAAACATATGAAATATCCTATATCAATATTTAAAGAAGATGGCTGAGCACTTACGCACAGACTTATATTCTAAACTAATTTCTCCTCTGCCGGCCATCTAAAGAGGGACGGAAAAAAAATGTCCCAATTGTATATTAGACATTTTTATACCTTTTTGACAAATTTTCCTCCAAAACACCCATTAATCATAGTGGATAAATTTAAATAAATTCACAATAAGGTCAAACAATGGACTGCCTCCTGTCTTCTTGACTGGGACAAGAATATATTTGACGCTGTTATAAAGTACTTCTGTGACAAAGTGTAATTCGGGCTTATCAAGGGGTTGCAGAGGAGATTTTACGACGAATGGATTAGGATAAGTAGGATCCAAGTTACATATATAAGTGAAAATGTCACTCAAGACGAGTCTCAACAATCAACTCAGCGGTCGACCGTGGGGTAGGTTTTGGCACGGACCGTTTAATTTTCAAGGGGTTGCCTGGGATTTTTTACCCGAGCCTGGATTGTTTTTCCTCCGTATCGCGGGCCATATTATTTTACCCATATACACTATGCCAGGAAAATTTGTTGCGCAATGGCTTTTTTATAATGGACATGGTGAGGGCCACAATTTTGCTTTGTTCAATCCAGGTACTGGTCAGTGATTTTTTTGTTGAAAAATATGGGCCAGAAATTTATTTTCTGGAAAATCCTAGCCCCATCCCCACCCCCTTGAAAATCAAATGGTCTATGCCTTATAATTGGGCACTGAAGCACAAACCCAGTATAATATAAGTGGCATTTTACCGAACATTATATGAAAAATGGGGGTAAATGTCAAGGAGACAACATCCTATCTCCAGGTTAAAACTACCCAAAACAAAGCATCTAGGGGTCTAAATGATGCATTCATTTAAAGCCGTATCTTTTCCTTATTTGTCAATTGAACAATTCATATTCTACATAATTATTGGATCTAAAACCGCAATATTTATTCAAGCATTAAACAAGATGCTCCTAATTAGTTTCTTTTTTTTTCAAATTTAACAATTTCTAATAGGGAACGTTTTTCAGATTGTCTTTATTTCTTTACGATACTTTACATTTTTATGGAAATCAAGCATCAAAATATTTATGAAAATATTTGAGATCACCAATTTCATCTACAGCATAAGTAGACTGGGATCCTTACCCATGCGAGGTTGGGTCAGGTTCGACCAGGCTACATTATAAGGTACTTTAATAATGGGGTCTCATCCCGGATTTTGTAAATCCGGAAATCCAGAACTTAAAGAAGCATTTAAAATTGATAAAATCCAGATTCTTGATGCACTTTTTATCCTATCTGGTATTATATGTTGAAGTGCATATTTCCCATCGACCACTTTTGATAATTTGATAGACAAAATTCCTTCAGTATGATTATAATTGAATGACCAATGATGATAAACGGAGACGACGATTCTATATTGCAGTGGTAGCAGTGGTAGGTTTGGTCTACCATTTCGGAAAAAATATCTTTATGACATGAAAAAATAGAAATTGTATTCAAAAACAATAGGCTATCCAGAACTTGTATAGCACACCTGAACCCTTTCTAACATAGACAGTCTTTGTTAAAGAATATGTTTGTCTATATGTTGTAATCGTCCACAAGCTTAAGACGCCGATGCTTTGTCGGACAACGGATGACAGTGATTGTAAGAGTACTTGGCCAGTTTAAGTTTATGTTTGTCGACAATCCCGCATCCGTGACCATAAAAGATATGGATGTAACATTTGTCGACATTTCGCAAAAAAATCCGCTCAAACCGGTGCTAGGGACCGTCTTGAACTTACTATGAGGTATGAGCAGAGCTCATTGTTGAAGGCCTTCGTGACTTCAAGATAAAGAACAACAATAAAGGCGTTGTTCCTTTGCTTGGTTCTACCGTGTATTTGTAGGGACTTTGTCCCATGTGCATTTACTTCGTATCCTTTCATTTTTTACTAGTTACAATTTGCCTAGTGATGTCAGAGGACAATATCTGAAACGTGTTTCAATTGGGTCTAATGTTAAACTTTGCGGTTCCTTTCTGTTGGCTATCGCGGAAAAGACTTTTTACAGGGGCTTACCTAAATAAACAATGAAAGGATATGGAGTGAATGAACAGAAGACAAAGTTTCTACAAATTCATGGTAGAAGTTATCAGTGGAACAACGTTTTTAGTGTTGCTCTTTATCTTGAAGTCACCAGGAACTGCCTATTGTGGGAAAAGTTTGGTTACTATTGAAAAAATAGTTTCGGAGAAAAATATCGTTGAAAGAATCCCCATGGAGGATCCAATGTGAAATTATATTCCCTGCTAGTGGCCATCTTTAATAAGATGTAAATCTGAAAAAAACACATTTTTGCAGGAGGACAGTTGTGGCGAAATTGGTTCAAATTGCCCGGACAGTTTCAGAGGATCGTTGAATATTTCTTCCCATAGAGTACAATGTTAAACAATGTTAACAGGTAGCGGCAATCTTGTATATAGAGCGGACATAAGAAAAAAAAAACTTAAAAAATAATTTCGCTTTGTTTGATTCCAAACGACTCTGCAATTTTAGATGAAAAGATCTTTAAATGTGTTGCATGTATCCCATATGGTCCAGTATTAATCTATGTCCCCTGCTGGTAGCAATTTTAGATAAAGTGCGATTAATGAAAACACCTCTTCAGGGGCTACCTTAAGACTATTGTGGCAAAGTCTGGTTTCAATAAGCTTTCACTTAATGGATTTCCCCATAGGGCCCAATGTTGAACTTTTTTGTCACTGGCGGCCGTTTTTGATCAAGAATGAATCTTAAAAACAAAAGCATACGTTTTTGCAGGAGACGACCCAAGGACTATTGTGGCCAAGTTTGATTCAAATTGACTATTTAGTTTCAGAGCAGAAGATCTTTGAATGTGTTTTCCCATTAAGTTAAACTATACACTATGTTTCCACTAGCAGTCGTCTTGAATGTAGCGCAGACGGGGCCATCTGAGGACTTTTGCGGCCAAGTTTGGTTCCAGTTAGCCTAAAAGTTTCTGATGAGAATATTTTCGAAAGAAAAGTATACACCGGACAGACGACGGACGAACGCAAAGTGATTACAAAAGCTATGACAAGCTGAGCTAATAATATACATATGATAATGGGCTCTTAATAAATCGGAGTTGTAGCCGTCAATTATCATGTAAACGCAACATTAATTTACAGTAAAAAGTGAAATCATGAGAACTTGATGTGTTTCATACCCGCATTTTTCATTGACACCTTACATATTGAGATATATGTTCTTTGGTATTGTGTGTCGGCTTCTCTGCTACTTTATTGATTCTTCAATGGATAGACGACCCCATGTCACCGGTCGGTTTATCGGATGAATATTTGTATTTAGAATAGCAAGAAACACAAATTTATTCAACAAAATCGTCTGTCTGTTGTCGTTTTTGTTTTTCAATGCAGTAGAATCACTGACAAGCAGTAGAAAGCCTGGACAAAATGCAGTAGAAATCATGTTCTCGCAAGACAACGATACCTACGATGGTTACGCTGGAAGATTTAATAATCACTCTTGTTTTTATGTCGAAGCTCAGGTTATACCTTATTGAACTTAACACGTTTTAATGGCAAAAACATGCTTTGAGAAAAGATATCCATCTGATTTTAGTTATATCAGGACGAGAACAAGCTAATCAATTAAAGAAATATAAGTTAAAGAAAGAAATAAAGGTGGAAGGCACATCCGGGCATCAAGTTTTGATTGCCAATGGAAAAGGGAGAAAGGAAAAGGGCAGGAAATTTAGCATTCTATGTCTGCTCTCCTTTGAGAAATATAGACTGGGTCTTTAAACTGTTAGGGACGTGGCGTTTTTCAACCTAAGTAAGCTACAATGGTTCGCGGTCAGGCTTTCTGTATTATAACCTAACAATCCCGCTTAGACAGGGCAATCCCCTATCCATCACCTGGGCAGCTCTGTAGCCGAAGCCCCTGAAAAAAAGATTCAGGTGCCGGGAATGAAAATTGGAAATGTTATTGATTATTACAATTATATGTATATCAAATATCACTTTGATATACAATACATGAAAATTTAAACACATCGCCATTCAGTTAAGACTGCAATTCAACAGAAGGACTTTTTAGAGAGAATGTACATGGGTAGACAGTTTAACAGTTTGTTTATTGCTGCTCTTGTCTGTGTGCTGTTTTTAGTTGGAGGTAAAGTATGACTAAAATAGTTGAATTTCCAAGTCCTTCAAAAACAATTTGTGGTTTTCTTGTCTATATTTAAATGTGCTGTAATACGTCAACTGGGTCTTAAATTATAACCTTATAGAATACTTGACACAAAAGATGTCTAGATGAATGCAATTTGAAAAGCTAAAACATGCGATTGCCGAACACGCGGGAAAAAATTTCAATTCAAAATTTGCTAATTTTCTTTCAAAAACTTGATTTAAACAAGGTTTTAAATGTGTTTCTTCATATGTTCTTGTAATTATGCGGTCACTGTATAGAACCCCGGCGTGTTGTGTAGGTATGGTTCTTGATTGCCTTTCTTCTAACATATGATTTTTATGCCCCCTGATCTTTAAATCAGGAGGATATTGTTTTTGCCTGTCTGTTTGTCTGTACAAAGGTAGTCAAGGACGTTAAACACCTGGCAGGTAGTTATGTCTCTCTGTCTGTCTGTCTGTCCGTAACTTAACCTGGCTCATATGTTTTGAACCACATGTGATATACCGGTGTATTGATCATGTTAAGCTTAACACCATTTAGAAAATTTCACTAAGGTCAGGTCAAAGGTCAAGGTCACAAAGATAAAAACAAAACAAAAGCATAATACAAATAGCCAAAAACTAAGGGTCAGGTTTAAAGGTCAAGGTCACAGAGTGCAAAGTCGCAAACTTAAACAGAAACTTAACAACATTGCTTATATCTTTTCAACCAGATGTGATAGGACCTTCAAGTTAAGCCAGTATATTAATCATATAAAACTGAACACCATTATGCAAATTTCATGCAGGGTGTCAAAGGTCAAGGTCACAGACGTCAAAAGGTCAAAATCTAGATTTTTTAATCTCGTTAATTACAATTACAAGAGGCTTCGCGGCGAGCACCCCTTGGCCCATCTTTCAAAATTACGTATCGTCTTTTTCTCTCCTACCCAGATTGTGGTCATGGAGTTAGTACTCTACATGTATTGGGTTTATTCGTATGTTTATTATACTATAGGAAACGGGACATATACAGGGGAGGTTTGGGTACCCATAAACCAGTTTATCCCTACCGCTGACTTTTGCTAGTGCCGGTTCCAAGTCCGGCTGTCCCGAGTTTTTATAGTTGTTCATGTTTGTCTTTTGTCTTATTTATGTTTGTCATGTGTTTTTCCTAGGCAAATTGTAGCATGTAATTGTAATTTTCGGCCATTGTAGATGATTCCTGTTAACCCCCTTTTTATTTAATATTCTCTATGTGAAATGATCTCATGGGACTTAGTACAAATGTCTACTAAGCCTTAATTTCTAGTGTATAATGCAATTTTTAGCATTACTTTTGTATCGTGGACATGATACCTACTGAGGTCATAGTGTTTCGCTAACACACACCTTTTTAGATAAGACTACAGCCTTAGATTTTATCTTTTTTCAACTCTGTTTGCTGACCCTTTGGTTAATGGGATATTACCCTTTACTCGTATTTATGTCTTGGAGTTATCTCGTCTCAATTTTCTCCATATTTGTTCAATGTTTATTGTTAAAGTAAACTTTTTTCCTGTATTTCTCATACATATCCCTGAATTAAATATCTTAATACTGTAAGTCGAAAAATTTTGGCGCAGTCTTTTATTCGAGTTACTAAATAATCCAATAGAATCAAAATATTCACAACCGATTTATTTTCGCGCTTCACCCATTAACGCGAAAATAACACAAAAAAAAACACTGTCGCGAAAATTTCCCGGTTTACAGTACTACACATTAATACAATTGCCTACAAGCTTCCTTGTCTTTGAGATCTCTATATAGTCTTATGATTTCGCTGATTTGTCAGTTGTCAATTATTTTCTGTATAAAATCACAAATGATTGCTTTATAGTGTCCAGCAAAGAATTAAATGTTGCTCTGAATAAACCTACCAAACAGTCTTCGACTCATATTGATAGTGGCAGAATGGAATCATATAGGGCAAATGATGGGAAAACTAGAAGATCTTGGACTGAAGTTGTTCGAAAAGAATGTGCTCAGACCTTTGACACACCCAACCAATGGTGGACAGTCGACCTAGGAAATTTATTTACCATCAAGGAGATAGTTGTCTTAGGGAGGTCAGATTGTTGCAGTAAGTAATGTTACTGTAGTCATTTGGACGGTTCCATTTTAACCTCAGTTCAGCTTCGCCTCGGTCAATTGTCGGGGTCTCGGGGAATACAAACTTGCTATTACCTTATATCCAGTCAATAAGTATAAATTTTAACCTTTCAACAATACCAAACAGATGAACTGTTGTTTCTGATTCATTCTGATTCTGTCATCTAAACATTTGAATATGTCTTGGTAGCCTTTTTTGCAATTAATAAGAACACTAATGATAGGAGACAAGAGTGGATCAATAAAATTGTTATCCAGTTTTGAACATTTGTGTTCACTGATAATGTTATATGTTATTCCATTGAATTGTTGGAAATTGCTTTGTATTGATAATATTTGTTAAAATTCTGCATATATATATAAAAGTTTCCATTTTGCTTCAAAATGTCTCTTATATGAATAATGCCCATCTCAAACCAGTTTTTATAAATTACGGCTTGACCCCATCTGTAATATTTGAATTTTGGAATAAAGGGCTGTATATAGCATCAACTTCTGCTTTGACCAGTATAGAGTTATTTAAAAATATAGGCTTGTAAGATATTTTTCCAAAATTTATTATTCACAGTATGAATCACATTTTCTATCAGTTTTTAAACATCTTTGAATTTATGGTCTTCCAAACATTTAGATTTTATCTGCACTGAAGAGACATAAGTTGTCGAAATGCGCATATGCAGAATTCAAATTCATAGTAACCTAGGTATTAAGTCATTTCAAAATAATCTGTCCCACAATTCATACACCTATGGAGGTCTAATTTTAACAGAATAAAACTTTTCCGTTAACTGTTATCAATTAAGGTGCGTCTCATCCAAGTCGTTTTCAGTTCTCTCAAGGTGAATAAATGCTCTCAAATTTATCATTTTTAATTCCCCCTTGTCGTAACCATTTTTTTTACTTTATGTATACGGCTATTCCAGAGAAAATTACAGGTTGCTTGATAATTTGGATCAGGAATTGACAAGAACAGATGAATGTAATGATCAGTACTTTTAATACTGTCTTCTTGGTTGTGTCAAAATACTTTACGAAAGGATATGGCGTGAATGAACATGAGACCATAACACATATATTAACGCAAATTAATTTTTATGAGCTGTATGAGCAAAAAATGTCCTTTTGACCAACTACTAGGCTCTTGATTTTAATTAACTTTTTATCATAGTTAAGTTTTGGCATATCTATTTTAACATGAAAATCGATTCCAAGTAGTGTAAACATTTTTCCCAAACAAGATGGGCAAAAAAAAATCAATTTCTCTTTACTATATCTTTTATAACCTATCAATACAACTTGATTTTTATGAGATATTTTTGAAAAAAAATCTATTTCATTGAGAGACTCTTGTAGGGATTTTTTCAGAACCATCTGAAATTAATGAAGCGTCATCAGCAAATTTAGAAATTTTGTGATGAGTGCCTGAATTATGGAAAATAATACTTTGTTTATCTTCATTGTTCCGAATTCTGATTGCTAATATTTCGGCGCAGTTAATAAAATGTACGGTGATGGAGGATCCCCTTGTTTACAGCCTCTTAAAAGTTGAAAAAAAGAGGATAAGTTTTGTCCATTGTGCATTTACTCCATATCGTTTTTATTGTTATTTCATAATACTGTCGGGAAAATTTATTTGCATAAGACCACTAACAAAGCAATTAAATAATGGTAACACCTGTATATGGTTAAGATCAGTTGTTATTGAAACACACGAATAAAATCATTAGTAAAGGATCATTCCAATAACACAATGAAATGTCACAATGCTTTATGCGTTTTAAGCAAAAATTGCAAAAACTGAATTTCATATTTCTGATTTAGTAACATTTCGTTTTAGTTGGCCGTCTCGAAATTTCAACTTATGTTTCTGATTTCGTTTTAGTTGATCGTCTCAAAGACTTCGATGTAGATGTGATTGCTCCACAATCTACTGCTGACGACTTAACAATCGACACAATGGACTCTGGTCAAATTACTTTCAGGTATTATGTACAACATGCAACTGCACAACTTAACATCAACTGTCCTGAACATACAATTGGCAAGTTTGTTAGGATCAGACACAGAGGTAGTAGGCATCTGACATTGTGTGAGGTGGAAGTCTATGGTGAACTTACATGTTTGTCAGGTAAGATGAATAGCAATCACCGAAACAGTAAAGATAAAGGTTAAAGAAAAAAAGAAAAACAAACAAAATTGCCCTTAAGGTAGTAGACCTAGACTAAGGGAGATAACACTTTAAATCAGTAAGGAGTTTGAAAGAGGCGATTTCATTGATGCTTTTAAGCATTTACGTGAAAAAGGTCTCAATAACCGGTTATAACGTTGCCATTCACTTCAAGGCAAAAACAGACAATTTCAAAGTTTTGCAAAACCTATTCATTGATATGATGACGCCTGCCTCTTAAGGTCTCAATAACCGGTTATAACGTTGCCATTCACATCAAGGCAAAAACAGGCAATTTCGAAATTAATTTTGCCCTCAACATATACGGTTTACGCGAGTCTCGTGTCATATATCATTTCGAAGCATTTTATCTAAGGAATCCAAACCTGTTGCAAAAATATGGGGGTCACCGTTTACTTTTCTCACAAAATTGCAACGAATAAAAATATGAAATATTTACATTTTTGATGACATGTGCTGCCCAAGCATGACTAATGCCCTTTCACTCAGGTGTAAACACAATATTCATACACTTTCTTCAAACATGACACTTGTACCCATAATTATATGCTATGAGCTTTTATTTAAGCCCTTTTATGATGTTCTCAACAATAAAATATACTATTTATGACTTGAAACACCATATTTTCAAATTTTGGTTCTTTAGGAACTTTTTGACTGAGGGGCCAATTGATCCGGAAGTGGTTAGTGAGACCATATGATTTTTACGAGTTATGTCCCTTAACCTAGGTCTACCTCCTTAAGTTGTATTTTGCTGATATGACCATTTCACAGTTTTATATCTCGTTGGCGCATATAAAGTGCTTGTGCATGTGTTTACTCCGAACATACCAATATAATTATAGTATAACTAATTGGCCGTCGTGAATATTAATAAAAATGTCACGAGTGCTGAACAACGCAGAAGGATTAAACGAGTTGCGGAACTTTTTTCCGCAACGAGTTTAATCCACTCCGTTGATCGACACGAGTGACATTTGATTGATTTTCATAATGGTCAATTAGCTATGCTTTTTATTATATAGATTTTCAACAACCAAAAAAACGAGATTTTATATGCGGATTATTTTTTTTCATTTCAATACGCCAGTTGTTTACTTGGCGACGACATTGAAGAGTTATTGTGACGTTGTTTCATTTAGACGTCATCCGGTGACTAGAAATCCTTTACTTTCACCGGTGACAATATGACATTTATTTAACTGTGAAATCGATAAATCATCGCTGTCTATATAATAATCAGTATTTTTTAAAACTTTATAAATATTTGATTATTATTGATGTTGTTATTGTTCTTAATTTCTTTTTTATTTATATATTGTCGCTGTGTTGTTACCGAGTGAGACAAATTTTTTAAACTAAACTTAGCTTATCTTTTCTTATACTATAAAAAGGCTGAAAAACAATAAATAACGTAAGTTGCCCCCGTGGTAATTCCGTCGTTTTTCCCTAGTATTTGTTCATTCAGGTTTCATACATTTACAAAGTTAACAAAATAATTATCAAGTAAGGGAAACCGAACCGTCAGTCTAAAAAAGGAATACAGACAATGTCAACATCGGAATCACGAAGATATCACATATAACATAAGATATATTATATAGAAAGTATCACATATAACATAAGATTTATAATATAGAAAATTCCAAACTATTTGAATTCTTTGTTCCTTGTGCTCTTTACAACATTTTTATCAAAACAGATGCACTAAAACACAAGAGAAAACAATAATTACGTAAGGGAAATAATTTGATAAACGGATCATATAAATATATCTAGAGAAAATGACTTTTCTCAATTTGTCCCTTATTTCAATGGTGACTCTTAGTTTTTATTGTGCATGTAAACAAAATCATGATTTCAAAAAAACATACAAAATCTATTTTAAATTTTTAAAGCTTTCCCCAGATAAAGTCATTTTCCCCATGCCTATTTTGTAAAATTCTGAGATTTTCAAAATCGGATTTGTGCTTAAATGAACGGTAACCCCTAATTTATTTTATGTATTAAAAAAATTGTTTAACAGATAATTTCACAAAATTCTATAGAAAAGATTTAATACCCTGTAGACACCTTAAATGAGCTTAATGTAACGGTACATAGGAACATAGTTTTGAAAATGGAAGGTCCTCCATATATCTTCGCTATCAAGGGCGGTGGTCGATACAGTGACTACCTTGATAGAGCTAAATAAGGGCATGTTATCCATAACTTTAAGTCATCACTTAGGGTTGCTTTCTATATCGGTACACCTGATTTGATCTCTTCAATGGTATTTGCTTGGGTCCGGTTTTTCATCTATGTATTTCTGTCTTTATTTTTCTTTTGTGTCCTGTTCTTAATTTTCCATTTTCAAAATGTATCTACTAAGAGCTGTACTAAAATATCAGAAATTAAAAAATTTGTCATTTTTACGATTTTTGTTTCATATCTCGTATTTCATACAATAATGTAAGAATGCTATCCCTTTCAGTAACCCGAAAATAAAATGAATTGATAATTCTAATAATTGCATATCATGCTTATTCATTACAATGACGGTAATAAATTTAACAAAATTACCAAATTACCAAGCAAATTACCAAAAAGAATTGTGAAGAACCGAAATAAATATGCAACCACCGGAAAATTTGTCATTTGTCCTCACCGGTATAGGTATTTCTAAAGATATGATGGGTTACACTTCGTTGATTTGGTAGGTACAAGTTGATCACGTGGGATATCAGCTTGAAGTTGCAATTCCCTTAAAACATATTTTACCACGTTACCAAGTGGTGGATCAATTTGTTAAATGAAATCCTTGTTTACTTTCCCTTGAAATAATTTGTTATGATGTTAAGCTTTTAAAATGCACTTGTACTCAAAAATCAATTATTTACATCCTTCATAAATAATGATATTCTTAAAATGGTGAATTATTTTAATGCAAAGTCCAGATTTTGGTTTCTTGCCATATAAAAACAAAAATGAATACTCGATGTACTATCAAGACTGTCCCGAAAATTGTTGATGAGGATTTTCTTGAAATTCTGATCTTGAAATTCAAATTTTAAAAAGATTCAGATTTATTCAAACAATTGCCAGTACATGAATTATATATCAACACAACCATTGACAAATGTATGAGATTACACCATCTTATTTCAAATCCTTTTGATTTTTTATTGAAAATAAGAATCTATCTTTACAATCTTTGTCAAAGTTGGAATAATATCTAACTTCACTGAAACACAAACATTGATAATTAAAGTTATTTATTATACTTCAGTATGAATTTCACAGCTTATGTCTCTTTGGTGCATATAAAGTGAATGTGTATGTTTATTCTGCGAAATACCAGTATAAATCAGTGTTCTTTATACCTTTATAAATATTTAATTTCTATTTATGTTGCTATTGTATTTAGTTTCCCGTGGTAATTCCGTCATTTTCGTCTAATATTTGTTCATTCATGTTTCATACATTTACAAAGTTAACACAATAAATATGGAATATAGGACATTTTGTATTTGATACCGACTATATCATGGCCAGTATCAAGTGAGCCCGTCTTATGTGTATGAACACGACAACTAGTACAAAACATGACGCCAGCTTAGCAACTTGTACGTGACGCCTTCACACTGAAGATTTCAGAGACAATTGCAACATCGGAATCATGAAGACATCACATATAACATAAGATATATAATATAGAAAGTATCTCATATAACATTAGATATATAACATAAGATATATAATATAGAAAGTTCCAAAAACACACGAGAAAACAATAATTACGAAAGGGAAATAATTTGATAAAAGAATCATATAGATAAAGAATAATAATAATAATAACATTTATTTAAAGTCGGCATGTCAAGTAACAGTACAACATAAGCTCTTGAGAGCTTTTGAACCGACATAAGTGATTAATATACAGTGCATGCAAAGCAAATTTCATACAATAGAAACACATAATGCAAATATTGACATAACACAAACATGACATACATAAAAGCAAAATAAGTAATCAAACAGAACATAAAAGACAGTTATAAATAAAAGCACATAAGTATGATCAACAAAAGCATACATATTACAAGCACTAAAAAGCAGAAAATTGCACACATATATAACATAGCATGAAAATAATATATATGCAAGCATAGAATAAAGCAGTATGATCAACAAAAGCATACATATTACAAATTTAACGAAAGGATATGAAGTAAATGAACATGAGACCATAACACATATGTTAACTCCAAGCATAGATATATCTATAGAAAATAAAGTTTCACAGTTTGTCTCTCTCATTTCAATGGATACCCTAAATTTTTATTGTGTATGTAAACAATCTATTATAGATTTTAAAGCATACTCCTAATATAGTCTTTTTCCTTATTTTTATCCTCGAGGGTATTCACCAGCCCAGTAGTCAGTAGTTCGGTGCTAACCCGAAAGCCGATTACTAGTATTTTTGGAACCTTACAATATCTAAATTTTTGTAAATTTGGTTTAAAAACTAAGGAGTATCTCCCTCATGCAAAGCTCTGTCCTAAGCTGATTTCGGCTTTTTATTTAGATCATATTGGTTATTTGTTCTCTATCAGTTTTTAAACATCTTTGAGTTTATGGTTTTCAAAACGTTTAGATTTTATCTGCACTGAAGAGACATAAGTTGTCGAAATGCTCTTATGCAGAAAGTGGATTGACAGTAACTTGGGTATTTTAACATTAACTTTGTAAAATCCTGAAATTTTCAAATTCAATGAACGGTGACCCCCTATTTTTTTAGCTCACCTGAACGAAAGAGTCAGTGTTAGCTATTGCCATCACTTGGCGTCCGTCGTACGTCCGTCCGTCGTCTGTTAACTTTTCACATTTTCATCTTCTCATCAGAAACCTCCTGAAGCAAAATCAATAAAACTTTACAGGAATGATGTTTGCAAGGTCCTATACAAAGATTGCTCATTTCGTTCCGATCTGATGAAAACATGGCCAAAAGCATGCACAGAACATGGTGTAACATTGTTCCCATTTCACTGGCAGTGTGACGGGTGCCATGCGTGGAGCAGATCATGCTTACCCTTCCGGAGCACCTGATGATACCTCAGTTTTTATAGGGTTCACACTGCTAGTGCTTTAGTTTTGTGACGTTCTTGTTTTTTTTTTTT
>MJUU01050083.1:41232-58825 GCA_002080025.1 Modiolus philippinarum
AAACGACCACAAAATAATTGCAAAACAAAACTGATTCTATATATCTATTGTTATTAGCAAAAGTAAGTAACATTCAGATTGAAATAAATATAGTAGAAAAAACAAATTTACCCCATTTCCTTTGTTTTTCATACACATGGAAACAGTCTCTACACAAACAAGGGGAAACCAAGTAATATAACAGCAATAAGTATGCTCTATTTACATTTCGGTTATGGTGTACTTGTTCTTGAGAGAATTTCACTTGGATGCAATATCATATTTTAAAATTTTGGCATTTTCATTCTTTGTTTTTTTGTCATTTCAAATTGTATTATGACCACCTGTTTATTGTACCCGCATCTGCCAAGTTTCCTTGCTATTGGCTAGATGGGTGCGCAGTTTTTGTTTAAATTTTGTGACAGTCCTCTCGTGGTCTTTTTGTTGGGCAATGGATACCAGCGATTGTTTAGAACACTTTGCCACTTTAGTTTTTGTTTGTTGACGATCCCACGTTTATGGATAAAGAAACATGGATGTCGTGTTGCTGGACATTTAGCAATGAGTTCCGCTCAAACTGGTGCTAGGGACCGTCTTGTACTTACCATGAGGTACATTGTATGATCAAAGTTCATTGTTGAAGGCTTTATAGTTACTTCAAGATGAAGAACAACAATAAAAGCGTTATGCATGGTTACTTCAAGATGAAAAACAACAATAAAAGCGTTATTCATGGTGAACAACAATAAATATTTTACGAAAGGATATGGAGTAAATGAACATGAGACCATAACACATATGTTAACTCCAACTGCAATAATTTTAATGAGCTGTATGGCCATTTCGGAAATTAATTCCTCATCAGCAGTACTAGAACCCAAACAAAGAAATCCATAATTTCAAAATATGTTTAAAATGCATAAGACCATGCGAAATCCGAATAATCAGTAATATCAAATATAGATAAGGACAGGAGTAAATCCTTAGGTTTTGGAATTTACATCAATTTAGATAATAGTAATTAAACAAAGTGTACACATGAGGTATTATCTCATGTACAAGAACACCATTTCTAAGAAAAATAAAGAGCATACATCTCTACCACGGGGACTTGTTTTACCAACTCCACACTGCAATAAAAGACAAACTCCTGTATTAAATATTTTACGAAAGGATATGGAGTAAATGAACATGAGACCATAACACATATGTTAACATAAGCGTTGTGCATGGTTACTTCAAGATGAAGAACAACAATAAAAGCGTTATGCATGGTTACGTCAAGATGAAGAGCAACAATAAGAGCGTTATGCCATTGCTTGCTTGTACCACTTAATTGTAGAAACTTTGTTAATCTATTGTTGTTCTTCGTCTTGAAGTCACATTGATAAATCTTTTTCATAAAAAAAACTCTCATTGGATCCTTTAACCATACTTCCAAAGCTGTTGCTTTTAGTGGAAATCTTATTGGTCAAATTCACTTTGACATCAGAGACCATAAAGCACAGGAACTAACTTATTACTGAACTTAAAATGTTTTAAAGAAAAAACATGTCTATGCGTTCCCCAAGAGAAAAAAACTCCAAAGATTAAATCCCGCTTCCAAATGCTAGCTCAATATTGACATAAAAGAGTCTTAAACTTGAAAATGCAAATTAGCCGTGTTATTGATTATTAAAATCATAGGTATATTACATACCACAATGATATATAATACGGAATACATTATACATATCACTGCAGTTCAGTTCAAGGATTAAATCAGAGTTTGAAACCACAATGTACAGGGATAGACAGCTATTTGATGTGTACATTTCTGTTTTTGTCTGTTTTGTAAGAGGTAATGTATATTGAATATTACATCCGATGACATATGAACCTTGCTCATATTTTTTCAACCGATTTAAGTTTGAAACTTACAATATTTAAATTTCAAAAAGTTTGTTTAAAAGTAAGGAGTGCATGCAACTGTACATAGCTGATTTGGGGTTTTCCATTTAGATCATATTGGTAATTTGTTCTCTATCAGCTTTTACACATATTTTGGTTGATTGATTTCCGAATGTTTTGATTTGATTTGCACTGAAGAGACATAAGTTGTCGAAATGGCCATATACAGAAACTAAATTTACAGTTACTTCGGTATTCTGTTATTTAAACAAACAATAAGAAAAAACTTGGCATTGGGTTATGTGGAGCACACAAGGTTTAATTAAGGATGTTCGCTAGTCATGTTTGTGTGTTTCTGTCATATTTCTCTTGTTTTATCCATTCAAAAGCTTTATTTTTTGTCCGATGACCCCTAATTTTTTTCCCTAATTTCATTTTATACATGTTTCTGAGCATTCTGACAAAATTTAATTCAGTTGGTGCTATTTTGTCACATTCATTATTGGATAAACATTGCTCATGTTAAACCTATGAAAATGCAGAGGAGTTCGATTTCCCGCCATTTTTTGAAACACGTGAATCTCAAAAATTGCATCGGTCACCTATTGATTTTTTTTTTGCTTTATTTACTTCCTTGTCAATTTTCTAACAAAAAAATCACATTTAATTGAAATCCTTATTATTTCAAAATTGACCAGCGAACATCCTTAATTTTCATTTTGATAAACTATTGTTTTTAGAAGCATGGAATTTATCTTGTTGTGATATGTCCACTGGACCTTAAATTATATCTGACTAAAATCATCTTATCAAGGTCTGTTTGTTTGCTTAATGGTGAATGAAAGGATATGGAGTAAATGCACATGAGACAAAGTCTCTAGAAATACATGGTAAAAACAAGCAAAGGAACAACGCTTTTATTGTAGTTCTTCATCTTGAAGCCTACATGTCAAGATAAATTTTGAATTCCAAAATATATCATCCTAACAAAAAAAAAATTCAATAAAAAATCAGGATTGTTGAGTCTGACGTTCTTATTGTTGCTCGAAACGTCATATCCATGTTTATTACATACTTAAAAGCGTTTTTTGCATGACCAATATGACTGGAGGTAAACTGTCAATATTTTCACACCCCAGGAAAATAATAGGTTATTTTATGCTCCTCGTGCATCTTAGACAAAATAAACGACTTCCGGTCCATATCGGCCTGGCATTTCTAGTCGTCGGAAGTATGAAATAAAAAGTTTAATACATGTGCATTTCCATATTGACCTGATTATCATCCTTCGACCCATATTGTCCCTCGACTTCGTCTCGGGCCAAGATGGGTGTCTCGGGATGATAACCAGGCCAATATGGAAATGCCCATGTATTTCGTACGAATGCAACAATTAATGTATTGGGAAGTGCTAAAATAAAGGCCTATGTGGCAAGACAATTGTTTGTCAAATAAATGAAAATACAGACTAGAAAAACTACCATTTTGTATGATTTAAGTTGCTTTGATAGATATAAATTATCAAATTATCAATTTATAATTATGTACTGGGGAAAGAAACAAAATACCTTACTTACTGCAAATTTAGTTTCTGTATTATATGGCCATTTCAACAACTTGTGTCTCTCTTCAGATCAAATCAAAATATATCGAAGGCCATGAACAAAAAAATGTAAAATCTGATAAAACCAAATAATCAAAAATATCTAAATGGAATGCCAAAAAAAAAAAACAGATTAGGAAAAAGTAAGAGGGAGTTATAATCTAGATATATGAAATTTCCAGATTTCCGATTTTCGGGTCAGCACCGACGAACTGACTACCGAGTTGGTGAATACCCTAAACATTTTACCTGTAGAGGCATCGGACCAGATGCAGTTAAGTAATAAATAACATAAAAGCCGAAGTAAATGTTAATCCCCTCTGTACAAAAAATATCTAAAATTGTTTATGAATGGTTAATTGCATTAGATTCTAATACAGAAATGGTTATTTATAACATGAGTCGGTCTTAACATAATGTTTAACAATAGTGGTCTTTTCGATATTCGTAATAACGACAGTAGAATACCGAAGGAACAAAGGGGCGGTATTTACAAAAAATCGAATTCCAAAGACATGGGTAAAACGATTCGTTAAACGAGAACAGAGAAAACAATGACGTTAGACAGCTACAAAGCACAGGAAAAAAACAATATCTAAAACCAAGGCACTCACAGTGTGAACTTGCATGAAACTGAGAGTGACATCAGGTACTATGGAAGGGTAAGCATGTCCTGCTTTGTCAACAGCATCCGTCACACTGTAAATGAGCCAATCCAGGAAAAAATAAAAATCGGCATGTAACCGAGAACACGGGAATCTAGCTAAAAACTCCGCTTTCATTCGGGACACTGACACGCCATATCTTTCAACGATTTTATGATGACGACCAAAGAATTTTTTGAGGGATGAAATTAACATAGGCTAAACAAATTCATTGACTTTACAGCTTTTGCTTTGAGACAGTGTTTTTTGCTCTGTTAAAAAAATCATCATACGCACTAAATGCTCAACAGTAACGAATAAACTGTGGAATGTACACTCCATAGGCAGGAGAGGTTTAAAGTATATTGCTGCTCAGAAAGGGAAAGTTCACAGTTGGGAAGTTAAAATCAACACCCTTGTCATATAGCTTAGATTTCAAACGTTCCATCTTTGTCAATATAGATTTAAAGATCTAGGTACGATATCGGTTGTTTATTCTCGTCGATTTGACGTCTGCCAAAATTTAGCTGCACTACAAAGCAAATCAACAACATAACATATTAGTCCTAGACATAAATTTCAAGTAGTGTCTGATATGGGAATTCACCATTCGGCCATTTTCCTTTGGAAAAATGCACAGCTTTGATAAATGTGAATTATGAAAATCGTGGGCGTTTTTTAAAAAAATATGGAAAATTGGCATTTTTATTACATCAAATATTGTTCCCTAATAAATTTTAAAACACTCTATGTTTTCGTACTGTTAATCAGGGGATTTTTTAAAATGAAATTATATTACTACACACTTTAATTTCGTTTCGTTATGTCCAGAATTTAATTGTCAAATGTCGCACTTACTTTGATCCCTAAAAACTTTCTAACCTGTAGTATCTGACATGGAATTATCAAATATTGCACCGAATAAAAACTTGTTGTTGTAGTATACAGCATGAAATTGTCAAACATTGCTCTAAAAGAGTCCCTTAACACTTACAGTGTCAAGGGTTGTCAAATATTGGTCAACACTCACTCTCAGCAGGTGGCGTGAAGGATTGTCAAATCGACACGTATTGCTCTGTATGAATCTTTTAACACTTTCAGCTAGTGTGAAATTGTCAAAAATTGTCCTAAACAAAATCGCTTAGGTCTTCTTGTGATGGATGACATAGCAGAATTGCTCTAGACTAATTGAAATCTCTTGAAACTGTGACTTTCATCTTGTAGCGTCTCGTATAAGATTGTCAAATTTTGGCATAAATATTACTGATAAGAACTTCTTTATTGTAGTTTGGAGCATGGAATTACCAAATATCGCTCTAAATAAAACCACTAAACAATCTACAACTTATTTTAATGGTGCCTTGCAGGAATCGTTTAAGGCAAACGATGGAAATACTAGGAGGTCTACAACTGACCATATTCGTCAAGAATGTTCACATACCCATAGAGGACACAACGAATGGTGGGCTGTCAACTTAGGAGGAGTATTTAACATTCAGAAAATACGTATCTTAGGAAGAACAGACTGTTGTGGTAAGACATAATTATATAAGTTATAGTCATTTTTTTCCTGTTTGATAATTTGTTTTAATACTAATAAAACATTCAACTCAATATACTAGTATTCATTGGTTGTAGTTTGAATAAAATTCAAGTCTTGTTTAAGAAAAACCATATCTATTATTTTACTATGTCATATCGGCATATAGTAAAAACGGATATGTAAAGTTGCAATTCAATTTCTACACTAATTTCTATCTATACATAAACAGACAAACATAAAGTGTGTGAAGGCCTCTTTTTAGATTAAGCTTATAGTTCCTCATACACTTTTACACAGCATTTACAAATGTTGAAGCTGTTGTGAAATTGCTTGTAAAAAGCTTTTAAGAGGCTGTCCATGAAGAAATCGGGCAAATTCAGTGTTATAGTTGGCACATATTAAATATGTTCCCACCAAATATTTGATTCCATTCCAAAGCCTTACTTGGAAAAATGATCCAAAAAGAGGCATTTTCCCTATCTTCCATAGATGTCTGAAAATATGATATTTAAATTCGTTAACATGTTACAATTAAGGAGTTATCACCCATATCTTGTATTCTAATATGAGGGCCTTCCTTCGCTTTGTATCCAAACCTGTGGTAAAAATAATATTCTAACATGGCGTTCTTTAAACGCTTTGAGAACACAACAGGGTTTTAATAAGCATTAGAGCTCTCGGTGACGTCACAATACGAATACTTGACGTCATAATCTCAACCGTAATTAGTTCAAACGGGAATAACACATTTTTGAAAATTTTATCCGTAAATATGGCATGATATTAAACAGAAAATGGTTTAAAGTAATTTTTTTACAATTTTTATCTATGCTTTATATGCTGTTCCGTGGTCTATTTCGTTTAATTTTAAAAACCAAAATGTCATATGAAAACATCCTCCTAGTACCGCTTCAAATTTTCAAAACATCTCTAGACCATATTAGAATCGATATAGATTATTACAATTGGGCTCTATGCAAATTAGAACATGGTAAGACCTTATATTTGTTCTCATTTTACACCTCGCTATCGCTCAGTATAAAATATCGACAAATATAAGGTCTTAATACCATGTTCTAATTCGCATAGAGCCCGCTTGCAATGATCTATTTCTTAATTTACTTATGTGTAACGTTATAAACAAATGACGGTATTTTCGATAACGTCATAGATAGTTTTACACCAGTTTTTGCAACGTCACAGACAAAAGAGCGACATAAAATGGCGTTTCATCAATGTGTACTAAGAGGAATTCTCCTAATCGGAACCTTTTGGATGATCAAATTAATAGTAGCTATATGTACCATGGACTTGCACTTTATCGTGGTGTTTTACCCCTTGCTGGTCGCCTGTGGTAAAATATTCGCCATAAAATGCAAGCCCGTGGTAAATATAATATAAATTTGTGGCTACTGTAATTTTGTAGTCCTTTCTGTGGGATTTATTACTCTAATCATTACTCTGATAATCATTGTCGTAAAATGAAAACCGAATTTAATGTTGAAGAGTATTTGTTGTTGTGATTCTAAAATGCTGTTAGATTTTTGAAAACAAAATTTGTCACGTGTCAGTCACTGCATAACCTTCCCATGGTCATTTTCAATTGTTAAACGAAATTTAATCCGTCTTCAATCGTTCAAATTCTGAAATATTGATAAACCGTTGATTAACAAATCGATTGATTTGATTCGAAGAAAATCATATACTTATAATATCTGTTGTTTTTGAAGATGTAAGTGGAATAGCAAAATCCAGCTAGATCGCTCAAATCCAAATCAATCGGCCGTATATCAACTTTTCAACATGTCACAGTATAGAAAACGTCAGTGAATAAAGCTTAAAACGGCATGAGATTATGTTTTTGAAATGCATACATGGTCAATCCAAATGTTTCTATATATTGAAATTTAAAATTATTTTCAACATTTACCTCGGCGAATTCGACGCAGTCCATTTTTCAGTTCATGACGTTACTAATATCGCGCTTTCTTACTCACACTTCATCTTAAAGTTAAATGACGTTTAAATTTTAAGTGTAAACTAAATCTTTTACAAATTCAACCAAATTTATTTAAACCTCAAATTTAAATGTCAATTAACTTTCATTGACTTTTACACAACCCAGTCCAGAACTGGGAAAGGGTCTAAATAAGATGTTTTAGTAAGTGGTCAAGTTCCAGAATACTTATTTCTACAATCAGTTCACAGTTTTAATTCAAGATCTGCAGAAAATGAAGATTTATGTTTAAATAGACCAAATGCAATTTTTTATAAAAGATCTTTTCAATATTCTGCAGTTAACATATGGAATGACTTGCCATACATCATAAAAACATTGTCATAGTATAGCTTTATTTAAGGAACTTTGTTTCAATCATTTCTTGAAATGTATTGATTACTTGAAATATTGATATACAATGATTGTGTCTGTTGTATGCATGCAAGTTTATTTATTATGCTTTTTGATTGTGTTTAAATGTGTATGAAATTAACTGATGAATGATTGGAGGGTCTCAATGAAAATTAAATGAAGAATTTACTTACTTACTTTAAAAAGTAACGCAGCTGCCGTCCAGTTACATTTATGATGACGCTTAAGTGAGAAGAATACGGCTAAATGTACTCGAACTAAAATTTCAACCCAATGGTTTCCTTTTTTTCATTTGACCATTTAAGGAATGATTGATACTTTGGCCCATTTTAAAATACAGTGCCGAAATTCTGCTCAATTAACCCAGGTGTACCATAGTGTGATGGGGGTATCGACAGACTCTTTAATAAAGAAGTCATCTTTTCCCGTTTCACGGGCTCAAATTTCAGCAGTTCCCGCTTCACGCTGGACATCCTTTCCCGTTTTCACGTGCACTTTTTTGCCTCGATCCCGTTTAACGCTTGCTTAAAAAGGCCAATCCCGCTTCCAGTTTATTGCTATGTAGAATTCATCAATTTTCTGATTTTCCTTATTCTCTGAGCAGGAAGCATCAATGAATAGAATCTACCAGGTGAGCAAAAATCAGCCAAGGACAGTGCTATTCAAGAGGGCCAGATGCTCCTCGGTTTCAAACAAAATTTTCTTAATTTTTTCCAAATAAAATCGGTTTTCGGGACAGCACCCGAAGTACTGGCTACAGGGTTGGTGAATTATATATAAGGGGACTTAAGGTGCGTTTACACGATCAGTTTTTTCCGTCAAACTCGCTTCAAACTTTGACCTGTACAGCTGCAACCAACTCAAGATTGACCGGGTAAACACCCCATGTTGTCCAACTCCATCAAATATTGGATGGAAGTTGGATGAGGTCCTATTTTTATCCAACCTTTTTAATTGACCATCCAATAAATTTGATCCTGTAAACGTGAATTTGAAGGTAAAATCAACCTTTTTCAGCTAGATTTTAAAACTTTTATGATTTGAAAAAAAACTCTTCGAAGCATACCACTCTACACCACGAGAATCGTGTAACTACGCACCACTCTACACCATGAGAATGTTAAATGATGACATGGCATACACCAATGGAAAGATAATTTTTTGCCGCTTCATGCCATGCATTACCATAATTTTACAACAAAGGGCTAAAAAGTTTTCATTACCCCTCTATGGTTCTTTAACAGAAAATTTGGGTTGAAAACAGAGGGAGTATACGTGGTTAACTGAACACCTGTATTTATTGCTATAATGCCCTGGGCTCTATAGATTAACCAAAACACGTGGCTCGGGAGGGGCGCAAGACATTTCCAAAAAAAATAAAATTCTTGAAAAACTTGACATCCCTTTTCCGAAAATTCATTTTACAGGTAAACTGTCATAATAATGCTTTGTCTCTTTCTCTCTTGATCAATATAGTGGTCTTGTAGTTAGAAATCTACTTGAATTGGGTTTTATTCGTATATTTATTTTGCACACAGAGAGAAAAGGGAGGTTTGATTCCCCCTAAACCGGTTGAACCATACAGCTGGCTTTTGTAGCCATTCTCGGTAGGTGTTTCCTGTTATCTTTTATTGTTAAGCAACTGACCAGGTCAGTCATGTTCTGCGGCGGACGCCAGCCAGTTTGTCGTAGATATGATGGCACCGGGCAATGAAAATTGCATGAAATTAAGTTGTCGTCTTGCATACTTTGCCATTAGCAGTTCGGGTACAAATGTAGCTATTCCTGATGCTACACGATTTTCTCTTAATATTAACACATAGCATCTATGTCATTTGGCTCAAAATTCATATTTCACTACCGCGTGGTAAGCAACAGTCATTATTTTTTTACCTGGATTATGAATAATGTGCATGTAATAATTTTTCGGAAAAGTACCGATCTATATTCTGCTGAAGTGAAATATCTAGGTAAATCATGCAATTTGATTGGTTACCTTGAAAGGGGATATGAGACCGTATCCCCGTGGTAGCAAAATCACAATTTTTAAATGCTTTTAATAGAAAAATTATAGCACTTTTAGCAGAATATAAAAGTTATTCGGGCTTCACAGGGGATACGGGTTCATATTCCCTGTCTGTGCCCTATATCCCCTTCGATTGACGACTGAGGGGATATAAAACACAGACAGGGAATATGAACCCATATCCCCTGTGGAAATTCCCGAATATCATATATTATTTTCGGAAAAGGGAACAAAAATTTACGGAAAAGGGAAAAAATATTTTTGGAAACGTCCACCATTTTTTTTCGGAAATGTCCTCCGCTCGGGAGTTAATCTCGATCGTGAAGCAAAAAATTTATTATGTAATTACTTGACATAATAATGTCACGGATTTGACATAACCGGTTTTGACTCAACCCTGGATTGACTCACTGATAGTGTGACGGGTGCCGCTACCTGAGCAGGACATGCTTACCCTTCCGGAGCACCTGATGTCACTCCCGGTTTTCATGGGAGTTCACACTATGAGTGCCTTAGTTTTTAATGTCGTCTTTTTATTTTCGTGCTTGTAGCTGTCTCACGTCCTTGTTTTGTCTTTGTTTTTCTCTGTTGCCGTTTTTGTCATGTCTTCGGATTTCGATTTTTGTAGTCTTGTAGCCTTGTAGTAACTGGATATTGGTTCTGCAATCTTATTCTCAGATTTATCAAACATTTTTATGAATCAATCAAAATTCTGTTTGTTCATTGGCCATCCGAATAAACAACAAACAAGCACCCTATATGCAAATAAGTAATCCAACGGCAATCCATTTGGTGTCTTTTCATTGGGTTGTTGGTTTGCGTTAATCATTCATCAATCACTCCCACATTGAATTTCTTTAAAATTTGAGTGAAATTAACATGAAGGTCTATGGAAAATATTTTTATTCGAACTTTGATTATTTTGGTAAATAAAACAAGAGTAGCGGCAAAAAATTGGAAAAGATACATATATGTTTTATTAGGGTGTTATTTA
The DNA here is from genome assembly GCA_002080025.1 of Modiolus philippinarum. Classification (NCBI taxonomy): domain Eukaryota; kingdom Metazoa; phylum Mollusca; class Bivalvia; order Mytilida; family Modiolidae; genus Modiolus; species Modiolus philippinarum. Next base: position 52,283 of record MJUU01050083.1, read on the forward strand.
AAACAAAATAGCTACAGCGGTTTAAGCTGCGGCAAATTTCGTTGTGCGTACTTTAATTAACCTGCAGATTGCCAAGATTTTCTGATCCTCAAATTTTGAAGATTTTCTGAAACATGTTTAAGGTGAAATTTCCTTTTTTTGTTAAATTTACAAAATGTTAACATTTGAAATTATTTTCTTCAAAAACCGCTTGGGCAATTGGAACGAGACTTTGATGGTGTAATTGTCTATGTCAGCCCTCATCCAAGATGGGTACCATCGGGGTTCATTAAGTTTAACATTGGCATTTATAGAAAATGCATTTAAAGGTCTTCTACATTAACACTGAAACCGCCAGGCCGATTTGAACCAAACATGATCAAAAAGGTCCATTGGTGGTCCTCTGAAAATTTTTGTTCGGCAGGTACGTGAAAAAAATATAAAGATCTTGAGATTTCTTCATTCACAACGGCGCTAAATTCAATGCCAAATATTAATTATTTGACAAACAATGTGATACTGAAAATTTGCATGGTGTTCAAAATATGTTACCTCGGTATACCGATTATCGAAGTCGTAATTAATTTTCATATGCTGAACCACAGTTAACATATAACACATTTGAAACTGATTTTTTTTCTTCTATCATATTTGATCCATCCTCTCAAGTCAGGTGTTCTGAGTCCACGTCCGTTCCCTCGAACCCTTCAATGTCCAGATCAACCTTTTGTTATATCCGGGTCAACCAGATATGGCTATTGTGGAAAGGCCCTGCAGGCTGATATAACCATGGGAAAGATGATAATGCAGTGTAACAAAACGTACACAACTGGAGCAATTGCGATAAATTTGTTAAAAAAAACAAAGCAAAAACAAAAACAAAAAAAAACGTGCACAAACTGAAGCAATTGCGATAAATTTGATTCTTGTAATCGCAATTTGAATAAAATTTATACATACAAAATTCTGATATATAGTTAATTAAGTTGCTTTTAAAAACAGGGAATATATGTATTTATTTATTATTTGTTGTTGTTGTTGTTGTTGTTCCTGCCTATATTTTGAAAAGACTTATATACTGCCGATTTTTTTTATGACGTGGGAAAGGTTGACGTCACAAAAGTTTTGACGTCAGATAGAATTAAAAATATTTTTATTCTAGATTTTTTCAGTGCTAACTCTGTCTAATTACAAGGTGAGACAAATTAAAATTATATATCTGCTAATTAAAAGCAAAGAGCACCTTGCTTAAAATGGATGAAAAATTTGATGGTGTAAACACCCCATCCATCAAACTTTCTCGACGGCCGTTCAAGAGTTTGAAGCGAGTTGGATGGAAAAAACTGATCGTGTAAACGCACCTTTACTAATGTGCACGAAAATTAAACTAGGATAGAAAGAAAAATTACAAATATAAGTCTGTTGAAGAGTTGACAAATAATAAAATAATAAAATCCCTAACTGGATGATTTGTGTGTTTCCGTTGGCCATATTGCTAACGTTTTCTTTTCGTTTCAAAATTTTGCCCCTCTACCATTATAGCCCTCTTCATTGTTCACTGACAGTAGGGTCTGTTGGTCTCGTTACGTAACACTGATCGTACACAAAAAAATATTTGATAACGTCCAATAAAGGACGTCTGAGAATTGTGACGTTGTTTTGTTTGCTTTATCATCCTTCCCCATGGTTATATCAGCCTGCAGAGCCTTTCTGCAAAAGCCATATCTGATTGACCCGGATATATCAGGAGTTGACCTGGATATATCAAGCGATTCTCCCAAAGTTTCAGAGGCAATAACTTTTTTTCAAGGTTTCAAATGAAATAAAATGGCTAAAATTAAACATCTTTTGCTTTTGCTCTTTCCGATTAGGTATTCAAAACAGAATTATGATTACACAAATAGATAAACTAGACGCCAGAAAAATTGTAGAAACTGGGTCGTTAATATATCCTGCAGAGCTTTGACGTTTTCACATTATGACGTCATAAAAGCTCCAAGGTACGAAAGAATATCGTAACAACCAAAGGTTCCTGCAAAATTCAAAGTCGACATTATTGAGAGTATTTCGGTCAAAATATTCATCAAATTAAAAAACCTTTGCCAATAAAAAGATAAAAAAAATTAGAACATGTTTTTAAGCTTAAAATTGTTGAAAAGGCGAGAATGACATGTATGCCGAAATTCCCTCGCAAGTTTGGGAGAAATTGAAATCTCGGTTCAATAATTACAAATATAAAATACAAAATAAGGGATGATAAACAAGTTATGGGGCTTTTGACAGCTAATGTATTGTAAAATATCAACCCGCTCGCCAGAATATGAAGCTTGGGGCTCGTTCGCTGCGCTCACTCGCCCCTGTGCTTCATATTCTGGCTCACAGGTTGGTATTTTACGATACCTAGATGTCAAGAGCCCGATAACATATACTTATGACGTCGTATATATCTTTATATTGAGCAATATAAAGAGTAACTTCCGGTTACAAAGTGTGTAAAGTTGAACTAGACTTACAATCCCTTTAGGTAGTTTAACAACATTTCGTTTCAGATTACCGTCTCAAAGACTTCGATGTAGATGTTTTTTCTCCTCGATCTTCGTCTGGTAATTTAACGATCGACACAATGGACACTGGCCAAAAAACGTTCACATTTTACGTACAAAACCAAATTAGACAACTCAATATCACCTGCCCAGACAACACTGAAGGCCAGATTGTAAGAATTCGACACAGAGGAAGACGGTTCTTAACTTTGTGTGAGGTGGAAGTTTTCGGAGAACTATCATGTGCTCCAGGTATGATGACTATTTTTTCCTTTTTCAACATAAAATTTAGAAGTAATCACAAAAGGAGGTAATCACCTTTTCCTCGTGTCTCACTAACCACTTCCGGGTCAATTGGTCCCTCTGTCAAAAGATAAAAAATTTGAAAATATGATGCTTCAAATCATAAATAGTATATTTTTATGGTGAGAACATCATTAAAAGTCTTAAATGAAAGCTAATAGCATATAATTATGGGAACAAGTGTCATATTTGAAGAAAGTGTATGAATATTGTGTTGACACCTGAGTGAAAGGGCATTGGTTATGGTGGGGCAGCACATGTCATCAAAAATGTAAATATTTAATATTTTTATTCGTTGCAATTTTGTGAGAAAACTAAACGGTGAGCCCTATACAGTTATTTAATGTGTAGCCTGGCAATAGACCAGAATATTTTCCGGAGGTAATGGAAACAGCTCTATTGCCCGAAGCCAACGGCTGGTGGCAAAATAACACTGAGCTGTTTCCATTACCGAGGGAAAACAATTCTGAGCTATTGTCTGACTACACATTAAATAACTGTTTTATTACCTGATCTGCGCAAAAGAAAATAAGTTGTGGAAATGGCCGTCTGCAAACCTCAAATTCACTGCAAATTATTTTACATAAATTATTATTCTGATACACAAATGATCATTTGCAGCAAACAATGCCTAGTAATTCTGAACAAGTATAATTGTATTTTTTAAAATTGACATTCTTAATATCTAAAAATGTGTAAAATGATATATATGTTTTCATGTCGAATTATTTCATAATGTTAATGAATGTGTATTTCCTTACACAATTTCAAAGCCATAGTAATTAGATCTGTCAGTCAGAACTCGGGCAGATTTATTTTGTTTTCAATGAGTCTTGTAATTTCTCTCATTATCAATGCTTTGAGGTTGTTTATTACAATGAATGTTAGTAGCAATAAAATTCCATCAAACGTGTCAACGCAAAAAAAAAATCCATTTCACTAAAATCAATATAGTTTTGACCAATAACATTAGCCAGGAAAAAGAACAGTAATGAATATTCATAAAATTGTGTTTTGACCAATCACAGTTGACAGGCAATAGGACAGTAATGAATATTCATGAAATTGTTTTGACCAAGCAGTAGATATATGGTATCCCACTTCTCGACGCTGATTGGCTGATAAAATCACGTGACCTGATGACGTCACACATAAAATCCCCATCTAAAACCTAAGCAATCTGATTGGCTGAGAAGATCATTACGTCAACCCCAAAATCCCCCCTTGTTATGCTAATGACCCCATTAATCAATCATCTGTCATGTCATCGACAATAAATATGTCAATAATGATTGACAGTTCAAAGAACGAAAAAATAAGTACCGCAATTAAACCCCAAAATTCCCATACATCAATGTGAAGAAAAACAAAAGAAATTCAAATTATTTTTATGGATACTAAAAATGTCAAATTGAATGATAGTTCAAAGACCTCTAAAGTAATACATAGCACGGAAAACCTACACGAATTTGCATTTAGCCTACAGCTATAAGTATAAATACAGAACGAACAATAACATTTACAGTCGCTGCAAGAACATTCAAATTGTAGGTGTGACTTTAAACGGATTGTTTTCCAAGATCGGAATATTTATACCCTATTTTACAGATCAATCTACATAAAGGTAAGCTCATAGATTTAATCAAATTATCTGGTACTGTTGATGAGTTCAAAAAATAAAACATTGTTAAAAGGAAATTCCTTAACATATGAAAAAAACTACTTCAGGCAGATTGTGATAATAATTTTGAATCAGCAAAATTAAGATTGTCGAAAGATAGCCTTGTAACATTTTGTATTGAACGATACTTGATGAAAATGGATTAACTTCGTATATTTGATCTACTTACTTTTAGAAAAATGAAATCGAACAATACACCACTTCATAAACGTACTTAATACGTCTCATATGAATATATTAACATTGAATGTTAATAAGGTAATAAACTATGAATAAATTTGTACTTGATTATTTATTCATACTGTAATAAAACGTGTCAAAATATAAGATTTGAATGTTTACATAACAATGTAGAAATCTTACAATTTTTATTAAGCCATTTTTCGTATCGTCACGCATGAGTGATTTTGCCCTTACAAACGACATCTAAGTCATATATGGGCTTATTATTGATTCCATGTGTGTCTAGAAGTCTTTTGAAGCCATTTTGGCACCGTCATGCATGAGTGATTTTGCCCTGAAAAACGACATCTAAGTCATATATGGGCTTATTATCGAATCTATGTGTGTCTAGAAGCCTTTTGAAGCCATTTTGGTACCGTCACGCATGAGTGATTTTGCCCTTACAAACGAAATCTAAGTCATATATGGGCTTATTATCGAATCTATGTGTGTCTAGAAGCCTTTTCGAAGCCATTTTGGCACCGTCACGCGTGAGTGATTTTGCCCTGAAAAACGACATCTAAGTCGTATATGGGCTTATTATCGATTCCATGTGTTTAGAAGTCTTTTGGAGCCATTGTTTGCACCGTCACGCATGAGTGATTTTGCCCTGAAAAACGACATCTAAGTCATGTATGGGCTTATCATCGATTCCATGTGCGTCAAGAAGTCTTTTGGAGCCATTTTGGCACCGTCACGCATGAGTGAATTTTCCACTTAAAACAAAGATCTAAGTCATATACGAGCTTATTATCGATTCCATGTGTGTGTAGAAGTCTTTTGAAGCCATTTTGGCACCGTCATGCATGAGTGATTGTGCCCTTAAAAACTACATCTAAGTCATATATGGGCTTATTATCGATTCCATGTGCGTCTAGAAGTCTTTTGGAGCCATTTTGTCGTCACGCATGAGTGATTGTTGCTTTTTTAAATGAAAGTTAGGTTAAAGACCGACTTGTTTTCAATTTTATGAATGTCTAGAAGTCTTTTGAATTCATTTTGGTACTGTCACGTCTGAATGATATTTTTTTCTTTTAAACGACAGACAAGTCTTGTATAGATTTGCTATTTAATATATGGATTGATAGATTTTTTATATCCTCTAGGGCTCAGTCACACATCAATGATTTACCAAACAAGATAGTTATTTTATGGTTGACATTGTTTTCATGTAGAATCTAAGTTAAATTATCAAATCAAAACTATTTTTTTCTATTGCAGATATGGACCCTTATATAAAAAGCGTAGTGGACACTTTCACAAAGTCTGAACAGTTAGAAGAGTTTGCATATTCATGGTCATTGTAAACAGAGCCTTATATAAAGGAAAGAATGTCAAGAGCTGTTTGAGTTGATCGAAAAAGATGTACAAATACCAACACCTGAACCAATGGATGCGGAGGACCTTTTCCCATGGTGTGACTGGTATTCCACAATAGAAACAGAAACAATCAAGCCAGACTTCAATCAACCATCTACAGATGAAATGTTAGCCATATCATTAGAGAATCATGAACATCAGTCTGGACCATCTTTTCCGAAATACCGTAGACAGTTGTCAGAAAAATCTCCACTACACAATATAGACAATTTGGAACAAAAATATTCGCAAGAGCAAATAAAGCAAAATGTAGATAATACTCCAACACCGTCGACACAAAAATTCTTCAGGACATGGATCGATGGTAACCCAACATGTGGAATTTTAACAGACCGTACATCTAACACACATCAACAATCGTATTCGCCACAACCTGGTCCTTCTGGTTTACAACAGGACGGACGTGGAACAACAAACAAAACCCAGCAAAACGAA